>JBBMOC010000009.1:12582332-12764832 GCA_037975185.1 Centropyge bicolor | reverse complement strand
TCTCAAAAGGCCAGTCTGTATCGAAGTTGGACTGACAATCATTTCACTGTTCCTTGTTGGACACAGCTGGAGAGAGAAAAACGTAGAGGCCAGAGAAACTTACACATCCAGTTCACAGCAATTTAAACTTAACTCATTTAGTCATTTTAAAGTTGCTTCGTTTGCGTTTCTGTTTTTCTTTACCTGCACAAAAATAGCATTTAATGACAGCACTTTAACTTTTCTTTAGCTCTCTTGTTTGTAGGTTGTTTCAGGCGGTGAAAGATCCAGAAAAGAGGAAACAAACATGTCGTATCTTCTCTAAGTGAACATTCATCAGCTGCAAAGTTATGAGAGACTTAGAACAAATGTAGCACAAGCAGTGTAACTGTACTGTGGTCTTGTCTTATAAGGGCCGACCTTGCAACCATTTTTATTCTGTCATTCAGTAAATCCATTCTATTAACTGGACACCTGTTAACTTCCTGTTACCTGTTAAGTTTATCTCCACACAGTTATCAGCTTATCTACCTTTTTTACTATTATTTTCCATTCTCAGTTTTTTAAAATGGAATTTAATATAGATATAAGCAGCAGTATGCCCTATACATTGGGTTACATGAAGGTGGATAGAAGAGTGGAGGCTATGAATTAGATAACCATGAATCTTTGTGGTTCACTGTGCAATTACAATATGTTCCTATCTTAAGTGTTAACCTCTAATAGATTGGGGCATGAGAAAATAAATGTTTCAGATGGAGACGTGTTATCTAAATGAATTTGTAATGGAACTCTAGTCATATAAACACACAGTGGTTAAGTCAAATGATTAAAGCAGCTACTGTATAACTGATATTGTTGCTCTAACAATTTATCAAATAACAATGTGGAAACAATGTGAAACAGGTCACTCTTGGTAGCAGGGAGCTGTTTTCAGTGAAGTTTTGTAAACTACCTGTTCAACACCCAACAACATCAAAAAGAGACAGTTAACAACTAACTGGTGAACATGGTGGAACAGCTAAAGAGATATGTCTCTCAGGAGTTGGTAGAGACCAAAAACAGAGCTAAGACAGACTCTTACATCCACCAGATGGACAGGGACACAAGTCCAAGGTCATTAATAATTAATATTATTAATATAAAATTATTAATATAATTGTTAATTATTCCATTGTACTAAAAATCATTATTACATTTAAAATGAAGTCAGTGTTTTGTTTTCAACCATAGACTGTTTTCAACTTGTTTCTGCTGCCCCAAGTGGCCAAAAGAAGTTACTGCAAATTATTGTTTTAAATGTCTGTTATTTTCAGTAGTATACGCAAGTCAACTCAATGTATCTGTAATGCCAACAATCCCAAATTTGGCACTTTGTTTGGAACAGTTGTTATCCCATGGATAGTGAAAGGGTGTATAACAACAAACTCTTTAAAAAAGTTCAAAAATATTCAACACAACTAGGTCGTGGAAGAGGGGTTGGTTTTCTCTGTAGGTCTTGATCTTCTGCTACTCTTGACTTAAACTATGCTCAGCCTTGGACGTCTTGATTTCTGACCTGTTGCCTATTCTCTCCTTGTAGTTTTTTTTTTTTTCCCATTTTCATTTCCATCCTTGGACATCGAACTTGTATTCTGTCTTTCTTGCCCTTGGTCTCCTCATCCTCCTCAGTCAATCCACCCTCCCCTCTCCCATCTCTATTTTCCGTTATCAGGCCTGCCAGCTTAAATTTACTGCCTCTTTGGGTGGGGTGCACATCTGGATCTTATTTTGCGGGGAGCCATCCTGCTTTTCTCCCCCTGCACTGGCACGTATTAAGAGACATTAACCATCTGTTTCTATCCAGTGAAGTACGCCAGTCAGTGTAAACATGTTGGTTTTCTGCAAAAACATTGTAACGTGAGAATGTATAATTTTAAACAACAGAATGTGGGGTGTTCTCGATTTGATTTATTGGTTTTAATGATTGAAGGCTGTAAAATGTTTATGCTGCTGTATACTGTCAACTGTGGAGTCTGTGGACTGGACAAAGTACACATTATTCCCAAGATAATACGACCCATTAAATCATTTGTGGTGAACAGTAGCAAGAGAAACTGTGACAATAATGCTAAAAGGTGACATTTCTGTTGGGTTTCTGATGGAGAGTGAAGCGTTAGTGGAGGACAAAATGAAGGAAAAGGAGATTTTTTTTTTTCCAATGCTAACACAAAAATTCCTTGCATTCCCGACTGAGTAGCTGCTTAATCTATCGGAGAAAGAGTGTGTGTGCATGTGTGTGTGTGTGAGAGAGAGAGACAGAAAAAAAGAAAGACTGGGGTTCCCTGCCCACCCACTGTATACCAGCTCCTTACCCTCCGCTCCCCCTCTCTTCTCTCACTCTGTTTCTGCAGTTTGGGACAAGTAGATTTAAGATCATCACTTTCTCTCATGTAATATTTGAATTGCTTCAACAGGGAATGGCAGTTTGTATAAAGTGATTTTCTCTTTTCTAAATATATGCATAAGAAAGTGCTTGTTCCACATGTTGGTGTTTTAAAGATTAAGTGGGGTCATGTGTTTGGGATTTGTGAGGCTTTGGCTATCAAAGGGTGAAAATGACCCTGAGGTGAAGTAAGGGGAGCATTAGGGAATTATAAAATTACTTAAATAAAGTATGTTATATCATAATATAGAATTATTTTAAATCATGACATGGCCGGTTAGTAATTTTGTAATCATGATGTAATTACTTTACATACTGTGATTTTTTTTGTAATTGGGGAAAGGCAGGTACAACAAAATAACCATTAACTGGGGTGATTCCAGTCTATATGTGCAACCAGTTAGAGGCTAAATCAGTATCAGTATCAGTATGTGGTCTGTAATGTTGACGACTAACACATATTTAGACTGTTGGTCACTCACACTTGGCGAAAGATTGTGAAATTTTCTGTAAGGATTGTATTAACATGACATAACCAAGTTCTTTGGAAAAAAAGCTCAGAAAAGCTATGAATAATAAAGTTCCTACTATGTCATTAGAAAGGCCTTACAACATAAGCTTGTGCTGAAATGAGACGTGCCGTGGCCGTGCGTGGAGTTGCTGAAAGATTCCTGTTGCTAATTCCCAGATGCTCTCCATCTCCCCTCTGTGTTCCCGACCCTCCCTTCTCCACAGGTCATGATATTACCAGTTCTCTGGAGCCAGCCAACATCGACACCAGTATCCTGGAAGAGTACATCAGCAAGGAGGACGATAGCACTGACATGTCAGTAGGGACTCCGATCCAGCCCGGCAACGTCAAAACAACATGCACCGACCGAATCAGATCATGTCGTTACAAAGGAATTTGTTTTTTCTGATAAGGCTAATCCCTTTTTTTCCCCTTCTTCTTTCTCCCAGCTGTTTCTCAGAGGTCCACAGCACCCCAGGACCAAATTACTCATCTCCCCAGGCAGGAGTGTCCTCCGCTGGGGGGTTGGTGTGTGGTGTGAGCCCCCCTATTCCTCTGCGTCAAGGAGCCCCTCTACCCGGGCCCCCGAACTGTCAGAACACCTACCCCCCAGGTCCATCCCTGGGCCTCCGACACAACTACTCCTGCCTGGGTCAGCAGCAGCAACACCAACACCAGCAGCAGCAGCAACAGCAGGCTCACGTCAAGCCTGAGCACAGGGGCCACTACGCTCCGGGGTGAGCACAACACCTTGAGGGGAGAGGCATGGAGGCACAAGAAGCAGAAAACATAGCATGAGCTGGTACTCAGGAATGTTCAAGCAAGATGCTCCTGCAACTCACATTTTAAACACTCAGGCAGAATTTGCCACAGATGATGTAGTGTTTTTTTTATTTAAAGCATGCAACGAAACCAGACTTACACCCTACTAAAGCTCCATTATGCAATCATTACTTGATTAAGCTGCATTTGTACAAATAAAGCACTAGCTGGTAGAGAGTGGGAGGAAGACTGATAACAGACAGAGAGAGAGGAGAGTCATATTACATCCTGCAAAAAAAACCCTGACGCATACGATCTTGTGTAAAGAACGTCTACACTTTGATCCTAGTTTCTCCCTTAAATATAATGGCAGTTTAGAAAATAAGAAGAATACACGAGGAAGGGCCTACCAACTTCAAGCATGGTATTTCTTTAAGAACTAAGGTATTTCTCTCATTTGAAAGTCAAATATTGCTGTTTTTTGGATAAAAATCTACCACTGTCTGTTTTCTTAGGACACTACCTGAGTCCCCCCCAGACTCCAGCTCAGAGCCGTACTCTCCTCAGCAGGTGAATGGTGAGTAGCACATCTTTTTTCTTTTCCCTGCAAAAATATGTAAGATAGTTTGTGATAGAGAGAACATACAAAAAATATTGTTTAACAAACGCTTCTTTCTGTAGTCCGAGAGTCAGAGCAGGTCACTGAAGTATTCAAGGTGTTATGTGGGTCACAGCCGCCCCTCTGCTTGAGTCAATATCTGTTACTCATCACTTTTTAAACAGACAAAAAGAAAGTCAAGTTCATGTGCAAACCAATCGATAAAGTCAATGTAGCTTTTATCTGTCATTTATTATTGAACAGTTTACACCGTTTTTTGAAAATTTGATTTTATCAACAAAATTATATTTTCTGAAGCTTCATAAGCTTCAATTTCAAGTTTGACTTGTTTCAACATACAAGTTGAACAACAACAGTACTCAAAGTCATTGTGTACTTTTTGGCATTCACACACCTGTGTTGGTCTTGCCCATTAGTAAAAAGGTGTGGAATAGTTATCTGATGGGCATTTGTCCAGTTCTCCATTTGGAACAATGGAAAGCACCTTTGGCCAAGGTTGGAGGAAAGTAGAATAAACTGCGCTCTGAAATGAGGACAGATCATTCCTGAGGCGCAAAAGCTACAAATGATCAATCAATCGATCGATCTATCAATGATGTATTTGTACACTATGTATAATCATGTAAACATTGTGCTTCATCCTCGTTGTGTCTTTTAGATCCTCACATGATCAGGACCATGACACCAGAGAACATGTGTCACATGACTCCGACACCACCCCTCCCGCCACACGGGCACTATCCCAGCATGCATCGGGACATGTATCTGAAGCCTGAGCCCATGATATCCCAGTATCCTATTGGTCCGGCCACGAGCGGAAGTGGAGACATGCAGCAGACACAGATGCTCCATCAGCTGCTGCAGCATCCTCAGGGGCAGGAGTGAGTCATGAAGATAACACAGGAGGGAGGGAGGGCTGCTCTGTCCAGTATGGAACAGAAGGAATGATGGGAAGGAGTATTAATGTGTACAAATTTTAACTGTGTTCCCATTTCCTCACACAGAAGCATCCCCGTTCACCAGGCCAAGAAGAGGAAGCACTCGGACTCTCCCAACAGCACCCTCAATTCCCAAATCCTCACAGGTATCATCAAACAAGAACCAGGTAGGCAGGCATCCTTCTTCTCTTCCTCGCCTCCTCTACCTCACGCTCACCTGCTCTCACCTGCCCTTAAACTCTCGCACAGATAAAGACCTTTACAGAGCAGTTGCAGACATTCTTAGCACTCTTCTGGCTTCCATTGCTCATATTTCAATCTGTTTGTCACAGGTTTAATGCAGGATGCAGACAATGCCTACCTGGACCCGAACTATCAGTGCATTAAGTGGCAACCTCACCAGCAGAACAAGTGGACACCGCTATATGACGCAAACTGTAAAGAACTGTGGGTGGAATTTATTTTGGCATATCTTTCTTTATTCTCATTTAGGGGGAGAGTGTTCTGAATAGAGACAAAAATGAAAGCGGTTATAATTGGTCAGATGAATAATTCAACAAAGCATACAGCGGGAGTGGCAGAGGAATAGCAGGGTTGTAGAGATCTACGAATTCCTCAGAGGTGAGCTGTGCGGGGGAGTGAACGAGCGCAGGGTTTCGGCTTAGAAAGACGACATGAGTAGGGGTAAAGGGAAAAATTAGTGTACACCTACTTTTGCTTTTGCAATGCCAAAATAGAAAGAAGCATAGATAGGGAGGAAGGTTACAATGAACTCACATAACCTTTCAGATATGTTAT
Source organism: Centropyge bicolor (assembly GCA_037975185.1). Lineage (NCBI taxonomy): Eukaryota > Metazoa > Chordata > Actinopteri > Pomacanthidae > Centropyge > Centropyge bicolor. Next base: position 12,758,800 of record JBBMOC010000009.1, on the reverse strand, counting down.
CAAAAACACCCATCACAACTTTTAGCACAGTGCACCTACGCAAAGCAACAGAGGGTTTTCATTTGTTTTGAATTAGATCTATAAAGTCTTTCTTAAGATATCAATTCTCAGGCCAATGAAGTAATGACAGCAAAACTGAGGCTCAGGAGCCATCAGGGGCCTGTGCAGAGAGCTCTACCAATGAGGAGATATTTAAAAATGTCTTTGATTTTACATTAACATCTTAAGAGAATAATAGAGGTGTGAGGTTTGCCCTCTCCATTGTAGCTCCCCAAATAGGGTACATGGCATACACTCCTTTCCACATGTGTAACTCTCTGAGCGCTTGAGCCTAAAAACATATGCAAGCCCCCTGTTATAGTCAAGAGTCTCCCCCTGGTGATAAAATGGCAAAACTCTTCCCATTTTCTTACAGCTTCTCATTCACCTTATTCATATGTCACAATCCTTTTCCCTGTCTTTAGTCCGATGCCTACCTACCGTGTTGATGCTGACAAGGGCTTCAACTTCTCCTTGGCTGATGATGCGTTTGTTTGCCAGAAGAAGAACCATTTCCAGGTCACAGTCTACATAGGCATGCTGGGAGATCCCAAGTACATCAAGACAAGTGACGGCCTGCAGCCCATCGACTGCTTTTATCTCAAACTCAATGGAGTAAAGGTGAAAAAAGGCAAAATGCTGTACCTGACAGTTTGACAGATGATCATTAGCTCCACAGTGTATTTAGTGTCTGTTTTATTTCTCTCTTTGTTGTTAGGTGGAGGCCATGAATCAGTCTATCAGTGTGGAGCAGTCACAGTCTGACCGCAGCAAGAGACCCTTCAAGCCAGTCCTGTGAGTCTGAACACTTGATCGTCATCATTGTGATGTCATGATTTCAGAAGTCTGTCTCAAAACAAAAGTCAACAATATTAAAACATCATACTGGCCTTTAAAAGATCCCTGAATAATGCAATTCCAATGTAAGTGATGGGCAAAACCTACACTCAAAGTTTATCTGACGCTAATACAAGGCTTCACCTGTCTCATTTAAACAAATAAAATATAAGTAGTATGTATGAATAGCTGAAATTAATAGAAGGCATATGCTTTTTTTGTTTCCTCAAATAGTTTTTCTGTTGAGCTGCAGTGAAAGAATTGTAGCACAAAAAATAATGTATGGAATAAGGATGGATTTTGTCAAACATCTGTTTACACTTCAAGGGATCTTTTTGGCCAATGTAAAGAGAAGGAATGATAGCAGCAGGGAAAAACGGTTCCAGTGTTCATGTGGAGACCTTACTTGAAAAAGACTTATGAGCCTTTTAACTCGAGAGAAAAAAACAGTTAACAGGTGTAGAAGAAGGAATTTTTTTTTTGCATAAAGCATTTGTGATTTTGTGTCTCCTAGGGTCACCCTGCCATCAGAGCAGGTCACAAAGGTCACAGTGGGGCGGCTCCACTTCAGTGAGACAACGGCCAATAACATGAGGAAGAAGGGCAAGCCAAACCCTGACCAGAGGTAAAAATTAAAAAATATTTATATAGCACCTTTCATACAAAACATGCAGCTAAAAGGACTTTACAATTATAATGGAATAAAAACATGAAATGCAAAATAAATTAAAAGGAAGCAGGTGCTAGAAAAGATTAGGGATGCATTTTAAGTGCTGTACCAGTAAACACATGATTCACTATATCCCAATCAAAGCTCCAGTAGTCACATCCACTCCTGATGCTTTTGTCCTTGCAGGTATTTCATGCTGGTGGTGGCGCTGCATGCTCAGTCCCACAGTCAGAGCTACACTGTGGCTGCTCAAGTGTCTGAGAGGATCATCGTCAGGGTAACGTCTGGCCATGTCTGTCGCCTCCTACAACAATCATACCCCTTGTGAATGTGGTCCCTTTCTCTTGGTCTACTATACACACACCTCTCTGCACTTCGACATCTCTGTCTAGATCTCAGCACCTTCTCCGTTGTCTTGCCTTTTCCATTCTGCGTGGCTGTGATCCTGGCACACACATTGGCCACTGTACACAGTTTTGAAGTACTCAGTTTTTGAGCTCAAATTATGAAACAAAGCATGTTGTCGCTGTCCTGTGAAACCCATATGTTTTCAAAACATCAATCTTTCATGAGATGAGAAAGCTTTGTTATAGTTCAGTTGGCTTTTAAATGATTTATTCATCTTAAAAATTAGGAGAATTTCCTTCACTCATTACGGGACTTTTGAGTCTACAGTTAATCTATTACATTAAATTGGAACATATATGGTTTTGATCGGACAGCGATTGTATTGGCATTGTATTTACTCTAGATATGTAAAGCATGGATTTACAATGTATAGGTAACTATTTGAGCTTAAAAAGTATTAGAGCTATTTGAAAGCTACACAATCATGTACTAACTAATGTGACACAGTTTAGCAAATAATTTTGTTTATTCTGTAAATGGAAAAGATTTATAAGCTGTAAGATCCAATGTGAAATCAGTCCTTTTCATCTTGGGCATGTGTCAAAGGAATAGTTAACATCAACAGAATTTTGGGAAATATGTCTATGCCTTCCTGCTTCATAGATCTATAAAGCAAAAAAATGGAAAAATGAGAACTATAGTTGTTATAGTTCAAAACTGAAGTCGTAAGAGTGGCATTGTTCTTCTAATCTAACTCTGGGCAAGAAAGCAAATAGGCATATTTTTGAAAATGTTGACAGTTGAAATTATTCCTTAATAAAATATTGCAATAATTTTTTCAGTGTATCTTTCAGAAATATCTGAACCACTGTTTGTCTGTGTACCTTCTCCTTCGTCTATCTGTTACAGGCATCCAACCCGGGCCAGTTTGAAAGTGACAACGAGGTGCTGTGGCAGCGTGGCCAGCTGCCAGACTCGGTGTACCACCACGGGAGGGTCGGCATCAACACCGACCGGCCGGACGAGGCCCTTGTTGTTCATGGCAACCTGAAGGTCATGGGCTCCCTGGTACACCCGTCTGACATCAGGGCCAAAGAAAATGTCCAGGAGGTCAGGATGACACTCACTGTGTATCTATATGAGTGTGTGTTTGTGCGTGTGTGTGTTTCCAGTCTGTCAGCATGTGTCATTGCGTGCCTCAAGTACTTGTCACCATGAATCATGTCATCCAGATTCCCAGCTCAGCACAGTTGACTGTGCAGTTTGTTGACTTTTTGTCTTGTCATTAAACTTGATCCGAGCATTTTCACCTGCAACATGGACATCGTGTTTTCATACCATCTGCATGGACGTCATTGTCATTCTGTCTGTGTGTAGGTCGACACCACAGACAATTTGAAACGGATTTCTCAGATGAGGCTGGTCCATTATCAATACAAGCCTGAGTTTGCTGCCACCGTGGGCATAGAGAACACTGCAGAGACTGGTAACAAATTCATAAATAACACATTCAAATGTTTGCCCCTTTCATCTCATTTCTTTGTACACTGTATATCATGGTATCATCTGAACATCTTAATATTTGATCTGTCATGTGATATGTGAAATTTTATGCAAGTGTGTCCTAAAGAGTTGAGACGCTCTGTAAAACATTAAATAAAGCAGAATGTGATCGTGAACCTTTTTGCCATATACTCAATTGAAAACAGTACAAAGACAATACATTTAATGTTTGTCCTTTGGTTTTTGTAAATATCTGCTCATTCCAAATTTGATGGCAGCAACGCGTTTCAAACAAGTTGATACAGGAGCAACAAAAGACTGTGAAAGTTGTGGACTGATCCAAAAACACCTGTTTGGATCATTCCACAGGTAAACAGGTTCATTGGTAACAGGTGATAGTATCATGATTGGGTATGAAAGGTTCATCCTGGAAAGACTCAGTCGTTCACAAGCAAGGATGGAGAGAGGTTCACTTTGTCAAACACATGGTTGTATAAAGGAGATTACGACATGGGCTCAGGAACACTTTGTAAAACTGTTGTCGGTGAACCCAGTTGGTTTACATTTTATCCAGTGTCCCAATCGTTTTTGGAATCTGGGTTGTATATCTGCTTTTGCTGCTCTTTTTTCACTACAGCACTTGTTTCATCCTCTTGCAGGAGTGATCGCTCAAGAGGTTCAGCAAATCTTGCCTGAAGCAGTGAAGGAGGGGGGTGATGTGGTGTGCGCCAATGGAGAAACTATCCCCAACCTGTTGGTCGTCAACAAGGTAATGAACACACATGAGCACACTTTGCACACGCACATACATTACTTCCATTCAGTCTAACAGCTCTCCCTCTGATTTAAAAGGAACGTATCTTCATGGAGAACGTGGGAGCGGTGAAGGAGCTGTGCAAGCTGACAGACAACCTGGAGACTCGTATAGATGAACTGGAGCGCTGGAGCCGCAAACTGGCCAAGCTGCGGCGTCTCGACAGCATGAAGAGCACAGTCAGTGGAGGCACTGTCAGGTGAGAGCGACGAACAGAGATCACCTCAAGTTTAAGCTTTAGAGCAGGCGAGGATCTTGACTTAGAAGAAACAGTTGAATACATTTCTTTTCTCTTTCTTGTCCATGAAGCCAATCAGGAAGTTATTTTAGCAGAACAGGAAGCGGCCCGTTCAAGAAGAAGACGGTCAAACCTGGGGGCAAGGTCTGTGGTGATAACAGTAAATTTAAAAAACATCTTAAACTGTGTTCTAAGTGAAAACAATATATAACATTAATGTAATCTGTGTGCTTATGGCAGAATTTGCTACCAGATCAAGGTTGCATCAGCCAGAGGTTCATGCAGGGAACCATCTTGGCCCTGGTCATTGTCATGGCCTTCAGGTCAGAGTGAGCGAAATGTGTTTGGGGATGGAGTGGTGGGCAAATTCAAATCAGCTTCATCTGTCTGCAGTAGTGATATGTTGATGATATATTTAAATTTTTCCCCCCAAACAGTGTCATTTCCATGTCCGTCCTTTATGTGTTGACTCTTCACCACAGAGGAGACGTCACAGAGAAAGATGGGTACGCATTGTTGAGAGTGATACTCAAACTATTTCGTGAAACAAATCAATTTCCCACTTCTTAATTTGTGTCTTTCTATATAATCTGTTCCTGCTTTCTGTAGCTATGTTCCTTCCTGTGTTCTCTACATCTCTTGGATGCCCATCTTCACTGCCACTGTAACTTTCTGTCCACCTGTCTGCCCATGGTACGCTCTCAACACCTGCCTTTCTTGCTACTTCCTTCATCTTGTGATCTACTCTTTCAGTCTTATCTTTGATTGCTTAGTTGGGTGGTTCTTTTGTCCTGTCTGAAAGGTGATCATGAGTCACGTATCTAAAATTCATTGGGTTTTAAATGCACCATTATTTTAACTAAGATCTCCTGCACTACCATCTGATTGGTCCAGGTCCAGAGCTGCTCTGGGATCTTCACGCAAGAGTCCGTACACTCCACCGTCCACCACCTCTGCACCAGGTGAGTGGAGGTCCCAACTAAATGACTGACCGCCTAACTTAGTGTGGTTGTTATGAAAAGCACATCAGTCAACAAGTTCCCTCAGAAAATAGTGAATGTAAGTACATTTTACTCATTCTCATTCAATTTTTCTCATTCTCTCACAAACCCTCCAGCTTGCTGTTCAACCACAGCCATAAACAACCAATCAGCTACAGTTCTGCCATTGAATAACAACCAATCCTCACCAGGTAAGTAAGCAAGTAAGTAAGTAAGCAAATATGAAATGTTATCCTGTAGTATACATTTGTCTTCAATGCAGCTTAATTATCTTCTTTCTCTAGATTTGGACAGCCTGTTTCCCACACCAGGCACTATTAATAAGAAGGCCAAGTCCAGACAAATGGACAAGGACGGCCGCGGTAGAAACCGTCTGAGTCATACCTCAGCACCTTTGTACTTTGCCAAGTCCAAAAGGCCGGCACCTACAGACCTGGACGGAGTGGGAGCTACCAACCGTCTGCCTGGGGGTCAGCAGACAGTTTCACGCAGACAACGCAGCCTTCACACAAAGGGTAAATCCTCAAACACGACTCAGACACAGCAATTTCTCCACACACACGTAATATGAAGTATGCAAACACACTGAAGCCGTTTGTTTGACGATAGCAAACAAAGCTTATCTACATACTGTACAGTGGAATGTTTTGGTTATAGTGCTCATAGTGCTGTTTTTCTTACTGTAGCAGGCGGAAGGTCAGCTCCCTCTCTGACTAGTCTACATATCGTGGAGACAAACCAAGAGATCACAGCACAAAGGTGTGCAACACCTGAGAGCTGCAGGTACATACTGAAAAGCTGCTCTAGTCTTGTGTTGACAATGTACAGGTGGGTGACAAATGAAGGGGAAAAACCAAAAGAAAAACCATCTAATTTGATGTTTTGATGATGGTAGTGGAGACTGTTGTATTACTCATTGGTCCAAAGTCTCCCGAAGGTGTTTATTCAAGTTACTGTCTTTATGTTTCTCAGTTACAGTTTAAGTTCAGGTCTTGATGCTTGATGCTATTTTTTCCATGTCAATTCTAGTTACACAGTATCACTGCAAGGAAACAGAAATTCCTCCATCTCACAAATCACTTTGCACATGACGTGAGTATACAAACATCACACTATCTGGATATCTGCACGCATGACATGGCAACGCTTTATTTTAGGGGCCAGTAAATTCCTAATAATTTAGGTTTGCTGTGAAGAACCATGTAATTTGGCAATAACTGTACATAAAATAGAGACATGTTTTAATTAGTACACTTCCAATTAATTCCAATTAATTGCAAAGGCAACACATTGCACATTCTTTTTCCACACTACAAGTATACAATTCAGCTGTTCTGACAAAAAAAACTTTGCTGACAGATACATTTTAACATGGGTTAAAGTTTTTCAAAGTTTTCAAGGTTTCAGTTCCACTGGAAATCAACAACTGATGTACATAATGCCATTATTAACAACTCTGTCTCTATGTTGCCAATAGCACATTTCAAATTAGTTATAGTACACAGTAACTTCTAGTTAACTGTTAAGAAATTATTAGGAAATTCTTAAAAAATAACTGACCCATAAAACAAAGCATTATCCATACAACCAAAAAAAATCAACTTTATCTACACATTAGACTTAATAGGCAACAGAATTATTAAGCATATTTATTTCACTGCAGTTCCACGAACAGCGTGTGGGTACGACAATGTGGAGCCAGCAAGGGACGTTTATGCCCCAACCACACTGAAACAGAGTTCTATGGTGGACAGAGTACATCAACAAAGGTACATAATGATATACTTAATCATGATCCATCACATAATCAGAACATATTTTCTTCTTTTTGGCCTTTCGTTTGTGAAACTGTGTGATTTATTATATTCTTTATACTTATCTCAAAGGGGACTCATCACCTGTGGTCAGTGCCCGTGCTGTCTTTCCAGGACATCACCTATCACTTTCGTGTCTCCCTGTCTGTGAGTAAACTTGGCCTCTAGAGTATTATGGGGTTCCAGACGCTGTAGGCGCTGCACGGTCCCTCTGTGTTGTTTGATCTATTTATCGTGCACTTAGCTTGAGCAAAGTCAAAGACTGACTTTTATCTCCACATGCTTTTTCGTTGACAGGGTGAAGTGAGTTGTGCCACTGAAGGAGAAACCTCATCATACTCTGACTACCATTTTCTCATTCAAAGCAGCTGCGCGTGAGAAGAAAGATGACGCATCCCAGTGCCTTTACAATACACCACATTTTCCTTTTGTGGTTCCATTTGTACGCTGTTGTGATAGGATGGGGTTTTGTCTCATTATTGTACATTATTTTTAAAGATATTCATACAGAACAAACTATATACCACTGTCCCCACTGTTATCCTCTCCATATGTACGTATATGCATTAAGACATCTCTTTTTGCTGTGATCACTGGAATTTGAAACACTGTTTAAGTTTTTTTTTTTTGTCAGTCACTGAAAATGTTTTAAATCACTGTAATTGACAGCTGTGTTGTGTCAGTGTTAACTGCTATTGTATAACATTCATGACTTTATAGCTCACTTAATTACTGATCACTATGTCTTCCATACCTAATAAGCCATAATTACTTTCTAGTTCAGAATTCAAGTTTCTTAATTCGGTCCAGGCTAAGATACTGTAGATTTATCTTTTATTACAATGAATCTGTATGTACACTGAAACCAGTTTCAACTGAAAACGAAAACACTTGTCAGTAAGTTTATACACTGGAGAGAAAAACATTAGCTTCTGCTGGAGGCCTCAGTGAATGGTTGCAAGTCACACTGGAAATATACCTCAGTAGTGCACACTGGCAAATTCTGGGTCTCTACAGTGGAGCATTGTGTTGAGGCTGCTGCAGTCGTCTAGACTGCTGGCTGTCTCCTCATATAGCATCTCACTAAACACTGTACTAGGCAGGAAATACTCTGCAGCATTCATATCTTAATTGTGACATTGAACGAAACTTCAAATTGTTACATTAAATGTTTATTCATAAACACACTATTACACTTTAATCCTTATAGATCCTTAAATGAAGGCATGCATTTGAAGATCGTTGAGTCTTGCTCATTTCAACAAATTCACTGGATGACTTGACTGGATAAGCAAACAAATCACTGGAAATTAACATGTAGAAACACTGACAATATTTCAAGAAACACTGGAATAGCTTACACTGTATTTTGCTAACTGGACAGGATGCTGGTAGAGCAATAAATGGCATATATCATGTGAGGTGCATGCCCAATCATTTCTCTAAAATGATACATCTCAGCTCAGAGGCAACTCAAATGCTGCTGCAGCTTTGGAAATTCTGTTTTAATATCTCGATCATGAAGCTGAGATGGAGTTGCATTTATTTACGCACACTCTGGCGATAAAAATGGATCTTATACACTGGAATCTTTCACGTATTTCTCTGGAAGTTTTAAACATTTTCTTGTGCCTATACAATTAAGAATATGCAGTGATAACACATTAATATAACTGAATTGTATAATGTTTCCTTTTCTATTATCCTTTCCTGTTTTAAAGGCCTTCTCCACTTACTTTCACCACCATGCTTTTGTTGCTTTGTTCAAATTAGTTTTTTTTTTTAATCCATATTCCATCTGTGTCTGTGTTGAGAATGAAAAAACACAATAGTGTATCTCAAATGTAAAATCAATATTAAATAGGAACAACAGCCATCAGAAAAAAGTTTATGGAACTTTTAATATGAAGACACTGTACATTGCTTTCAGTATAATTATTACGACTTCAGTGGGTATAGTGTTCTATTTTAGCTTATTTATAATGCACCAGCTAGCATAATGAAACCACTGTAGCACTTTTTTGCACTGTATATATGAACTGCTTTTGCTCTATCCAGTGCACCAGACTGTTTCCATACTCTGGTAGAACTGCATTACATGTAACTATATAGCTTCCTTTTGTTACTACCAATGCTCCTTTTTATGTCATGTGTTTTATCATATTGTTTTTATAGTTGGTATTTTTTTGGTCGTTGTATTATCAATAATATATTAACTTTTACCTAATGGAGCCCAGACATAATGGATAAGCATGAAAACACACACACACACACATACATACACACTCACACTCAAACACATACACACACACATTTCTGATTTTATCACTATTTGAAAAATGGCATGACACTAAATCTTTTTGAGTACTTTAATATAACTACTTTATCTTTTTAGCCCATTTTCTCATTACATTTTCAAAGCGTTTTGTCTATATGCTGTAATACTATGAATGCATGTAGTGAATAAATTTGTGATGGAATTTTCTGTTGTGTTTGAGTGTCCACTTGCTTTAAGAGCTGAAAACAAATTCTATATTCTGTCCATTAGGTGGCAGCCGAGCATTTAATAACAGTCACTAAGGAAGTTCTGCAACTATACCCCCTGAGTTTGGTCTCTCAGGTAGCATATTTCTTGCCATTATAACAAAACATTGGCAGAGTCGTACATATGGATGTGTTTTAAAGTATGTGGGTGAGAGAATCACCAGTATAAAAGAAAGAGACTAGATTTGTACTCGCCCGTTGAGGAAGAGAATCCTGAGAGTCCGAGCTAAGGAACTAAAATGTCCGAAGATAACGTATACTGTACGTCACGAAGAACCAGGAAGCGATAGTCAGTACGTGGCCTTTTCATTTTGGACCATAGAAGCAGGAGCGCCGCATCATTATAAAATGGTAGAATTGCTTATCTTTGTCTTGTTTTTCTAAGTTCAACTCGAGTATACAATGATATGCAGTTTGTTTGTATACGTTATTAGTAATTTCGTCACTGCTTTCTGTGTGAATTACGCCTTTTGTAGCTACATATGCAGACTAGCAGAGCAACATTAGCTTCTCATGTCAAATTCACTGATCCAGCCGCTCTGTTGACTCAAAATCAGACACTGTTTTCGCTGGTGCAACATTAATCAGACGCAAAAGATTCTGTACACTGTTGTAGGGAGTTAAAGTATATGTTCATGGTATTGTGATTTAACCTGCACGTATGTAACGTTACACTCTCTTTGCTGTGGCTGCAGGAACTCGAGGCTATGACCAGATACACCAGTCCGGTGAACCCGGCTGTGTTCCCCCACCTCACTGTGGTCCTGCTGGCCATCGGCATGTTCTTCACCGCCTGGTTCTTCGTGTATCCTTTCACTTATTGTAGTTAACTTGAAAAAAAATAGTCATACCAGGAACCATTAGGCTAATGCATTGTAGCAACCTGCAGTAAGATCTCACAAGAAGTTCATGGTCATGTCAGTTCCTCTGCATGTTGTAAAGCTAGTACTCATAGAGCAGAATAAGCATCCCAATGTCATAGGTTTTTAGATGATTGTTTCTTAAAACCTCTCAGTCACACATTGGTTTCCACTTAATTGAGTTCAATATGAAATTTAAATAATGAATCTGGTTTATTACAACTTGGGAGTTCATCGATAAGATATGATAGAATTTACCCCGAAGGAAATTCTTCTGCCAGACCGCTCCAAAAATCACAGTAGCAATTACCTAAATAAATACAGAGAAACAGTGCCTAATTGAATAACAAGGCACAATTTCAATTGATCAGGCCATGATTTCAATTGATAAGAAAAACACTGTACTCACCCAGTTTATTGCTGAGATTTGTAACATGCCAAAGTGTGATTAGTCAAAACACACAAGCGGACAGATGCTCACACATTTTAATTAAAACTCCCATGTTAGCCATATGTAATTGTAAATGAAAATAAAGGTGAATTATAAAACTGGTATCCAAACTGTCCATTGCAAACATCCAAGATGGTGCTTACAGACTTCCTGCTTCAACTTTGACCAATGGAACTTGTCTGGTATGGGTGGGAGATTGAGACTTAACTTTTACATCATTATACAGTACATGCTGATGGACATTAATTAAACCATTTAAAGGCGCGATCACTGATTAAAATATGAATCATTACCACAAAATTTCAAGTCCTTCAGATGCTGTAAAAGACTTGTTCACATTGGTTGTGCTACTAAAACAAGGGGAGGCACACACAACAGGAGGCATTAGACTTGGCACAGACCACAAGACTTGGCTTTGGTTGTACTTTTTATATATTAAACCTTAACTTTTCATCAGCTATGAGGTGACATCAACAAAATACACAAGGGACGTCTACAAAGAGCTGCTGATCTCCCTTGTGGCTTCACTTTTCATGGGCTTTGGTGTGTTGTTCTTACTACTCTGGGTTGGCATCTACGTATGAAGGTACATTTAAAATCTTATTAAAGTCTAATAGGCTTACTTTTAATCATTGAAACTGTTTTGTTGTAGTTAACTTTGTTCCATCTCCCTCGTTTTGCAGTTTTGGGTGACTGACTTATAAGAATGACACATTCCAGTGGAACCAAGGACATCACACACAACACAAGCTGGATTTAATTGGACTGCACTGAAAATGTTCTGGGATCATATGGACTCTGGTTTTGTTTTCACAAGTAAAGGGGATTTGTACAACTTTTGGTGTCTTTCTGTGTTGAGCCTGATACCTGCAATCATTGCTATAATCCAGAAGTACCATAGATTTTTTTTTTTCAGTTCTATAAAATGTTGATTAAAATTTGTATTCAGATGACCCCAGACGTTCACTGCAACTTGACCTGTTGGCTTGAGATTAGATAGTTATTTTGACACACTCAAGACTATTTATGGTGCGTTTTACTAGTGGCACCTAAAACCTCAATCCCTGATTAATCTTTGTGTTAAAAATAGAGCAGTCGTTTTCACCTTGTCTCCAGGATAATACTGGCTACCCTAGTGATGAAGGATTACACCGGGATTAGAGAAGGATTATTTAATAAAAACAGTGGGAACACAATTCAAAGATCCCCACTCAAAGACAACTGGATTCACATGAAAATTGGCTTATTAAAATGACAATAACTATGTAAACAGCACATACTAACCTTACATAAGGCAAAATAAACCAACAGGTTTCCTCCTTTGTGGGGACGTAACGGAACACAAATGGGCATTAGTACAGATCAAAACAAACTTGCCATGGGAGGTGATACCTGCATCTACAACAGTTCTTTCCTAAACGTTTAATGTTCTTTCATTCTGTCTGGAAGTCAAAATGATTTACAAAGGCCACATAGATTAACACACCCAATCCTGATTAATACAATACCATACATGCCATGGTTGGCTTACCCGCCACTGTAAACCATTTAACTGGCTGCCTGCTTGGCTATGAAGAGCCGGTAAACACAAACTGTGGTTGAGATCTTCTTTCATCCTCTTTACCTGCAAGTGAGTTCTATCTGTGTTCAGCATCAGCCTATTTATTTGTTACATATCTTTAATAGTGTAACAAGTCCTTTTTAGCTGATGAGCTCCAATATTATTGCGTCAGAAGGGCCATTCTTCACAGGTTCTTTTAAGTCTCTCAAAACTGCAGCCCCTTCACTGACGAGCTCTGGCGAAGGCGTCACGCAGCCACAGGGAGTCCTCATACAGCTTCGGGTCTCCCATGTACTCTGCCGTGCGTTTGTATAAGTAGTAATACAGCACCGCCGCTGTTAACAGAGAGAAGTACAGTTACTCAATGACCACAGAGACTACGGAGAAAAGATTAGTTGTGATGGAAAATGCAGCTCTGAATTAATCCACCAATTACCTGTTCTCTGAAAAACAAAAAGAGCTTGAAGACCATCTGTCCAAACAAAACGGTTTGACTCGCGCCATCTGAGGTTCTAGAAAAGGGAAATACATATATGGATCAAAACTATGCACAGTTACTGATGTAAGAAAGTAGAAATTATATGAATGGAGGACACTGATGAAACATGTTCGAGCTAGTGTTTGCACAGAGTTGACATGCAGGTGTGTGTGATGGTGTGGCAAAGCGTACCAGGACCCAGCAGTGGAAGCAGATGCTGAGGGTAAGGTAAAGAGCCGAGAATATCAGCAGTGCCCTGAATCTCTCCAGCAGCAGGGACACCAGGCCGAACTGGAACACGTAGGTGTTGAACATCATCAGCAGAATGATGATCACATTGAACAAGATGCCGATGTCCTGGATACTGCAAACACAGATTTTATTGATTTATTTATAAAATAGGTTTGTGATGAAGTGTGTGCATTATATTACTAATCAATGCAGCAGTTAAGTGTAAAACAACCCCAGCATTTTTCATGAATACACACTGGACACAGCAATGCGATGTAAACGGTTGGTTTAAAAGTCGAAGTTTGTTTTTTTTAAATCAGTTTCGGGATTAGGTTGTTAATCATTAGTGATTGCTATTCTCAGCCTTCAAACATATTTAATTTTGGTTTTATTCAGTTTTAGTTTTTGTCTCTCCCAAATGTGACCCATGGTTTGTCATTTCATATATAAAATGTTAAGGATAATAACAAAAAGATTCCAATTTATAATGCAATATAAACTCTGTACTACATGGCAATGATATAAAGTGAAGTAAGGAAGGCGGCACATGTCTGAAGATGTAACCACACAATGGTATTTTTACTTGCTAATGAGATGAACAGCTCTGTTCTTAAAAATAAAATTTTATGGCTGATAAATCAATGAATCATTTCAGCATGTAGCTCAGTGACTTACATGAAAAGCACTAGTTGGGTAGCAGGCGCTCCTCTCAGGAGTTCACTGAAGGAGTTGACGAAGAGGTCATAGGCCAACAGTGTCAGCTGGATCAGCAGCACCAGAGAGTAGTTACCAGTCTGAAGCATCTTCAGGGGCTGATCCTGCAAACCACCAAGCTTCACAGTCTATTCACCTCCTTTGTTCTAGCTGTTTTTCTTTACACTTGCAAAAAGCTTTACCTCCTTGATGGTGACACAAGTCTATCTGGTCACTCAGTACTAAAACTCTGCAGAGACAGACATACAGTTCACAACTTGTCCATTCACAAAGTCAGAAGCTGGTGGCTTTTCTCCTAAACGCTCTGTCGCTTTAGGTTTTCTTTTCTCCGGGTTGTCTCTCTGTTCTTAAACATGCTGTTTGTTGTCCTCAGGGAAAAGGTATTTTGATGAGGATTGCAGGAAATCCAGATCAGATTAGATGGCTGAGATCTTTTCATGGGCTGCATGTTGACATCTTTGGTGTGGAAAGTCTCCTCTTCTGCAGTCGCTACAAGAAAGCACATAAAAACTGTGAAACAACAGACACCTGAAATAATAGTTTAAAAGAAAAGGGATTAAAATTTGTTCACCTGTGAAGCGTTTTCATAGCAGTAACTCATATCTTTACCTTGCAGTCATCTCCAGTGCGGATGAGGGTTGATGTAACTTCGCAGACAGCTAAATAAGCAGTAAACCTAACCATGTAAGGTCAACATGCTCAGGCTGTTACACAGACAAGCAAGGGAAAGTCTGGGATTACAGATTAATTTCACCTCCTGCATCTCTTGTTTTGTTGTTTTGGACGTACACTCCCTTTTTCTGGACGCATCTAATCTACCTCGGACGGCAGCCTAACGTTATGTAGTGATGGCTGAAGATAATCTGAGAGACGGACAATAGATTGACTGGCTGTTTCACAATCGTTTTTTCCACAACAAATCACTCGTTTGGCACAGGCGCAGCTCAGATTTTAACTTCGAGCAACTCCCGCCAGACACGTTTCTTTTTTACGTTAACCATCACAATACTGTTAGACAAATGCTTCACATATGCTATTTAGCCAAAAACTACTTACCAGAAAAATGTGTGAAGAATAAAAATAAGTCACCAAGAGCCAATAAAAAACACTACATTGCTCACATTCCTACTTTTATCGGTAACAATGCTGCACACAAGAAGCGTCCACTGCTGCTTTTTAGCATGTATTTCCGTAAATTCCATGGTAACGCTACTTGGTACCGTATTAACGCGTCGAAAGGTTCTCGCGATATCCCTCCAAAATAATGTGCCGAAAGTAAAAAAGAATACGACACATATATTGCTATTGTTTAATATTTTGCTGTTGCACTGGTTGTCATTTCTTAAACGTCAGTGAAAGGAGCAGCAGTGTGGAAGTGAAAACAATCAGTAGACATTTGTGACGGATGGGTTGATTCAATTTCCGGTCTACATCAAACATTACGGTAAACTCCGATAGCACGCGGTTCTCACTGCTACCCAGCGGCCAAAGTCAGTATTGCAGCAGTGTGAGGCGATCAAAGGTAGTGGACACCTGCGTTAAAGGTGAGTAGTGAAAGTTTCTACAACTTTGCTGAATCCATATAAAATACAGCTTTATAAGTCATTTAGAAATATTAGGACAGTGTTTATATTCGTCTTGGTGCGTTAACAACCGATCAGTTGCTGTGTTGTGTTCTTCTTCTGCTCTTTAATAATGAATGCACATTGCTTCAGTCTCTTAGGTTTGGTTCCCTCAGAAAGCTGCATTTGCTCCAAAACTGACCTCATGTTAGCTGTTTTTTTCATTGTGTCAGTAGGATTTTCAGACATACTTTTTATTTACACACATAGCCGCAAACTTTAATCCTCATTTCACAACCATGCTGTTTGTTTAACCTGCTGTTTCATCGTCAGAGTTTTCGAGCAACATATGTTCAAAGTTAACTCACGTAGTCAGTCTGAGGTTTCATGTTGACATTTATCATAGAAAATGTAGGACTGTTTGACAGTTTTGTAGCCTACAGCATACACTTTCGACTGAATGTGAAAACTCCACCTTTCACCACACAGACCTTGTTAAATAGTGTGTCAGGTGTGTAAGCTTGTTTGACCTTTGACTTATTGGGAGTCTGGTTTGACATATAGACTCCTTCACATACAAGGTTTACATGAGTCTCTTATCTGGGCATGTCTCTTATGGCATGAGGAAGTTTTGGTCATCACAGATCATCAGCGACATGCTTTATAAGCCATTATAAATACAGACCTTTTAGATATTGGTTTTATGCCCTCATTGATAGGAAGGAGAGGCAATATTTCATTTATCAGTGACACAGATTTCAGTTCAGTGTGCACCTTTCTTCTTCCTTCCCCTTTCTTCTGCATTGACTTTAGAATCTTTCTAGTTTTATTCAACACTCTATTTGGCACCATCTGTGATTTATGCTGATATTCTTCCCCTGTAATTGAAATGCCACCTGACCTGATTATGTGTGATGCTTGAATCTGTCGTAAATCACAGTTTAATGAATCTACATGGAAATACCGAGGCATGCTTTTCCCGATGTTCTTAAGAGTAAAATTTGTTTGCACTTGTGGTTTTTCTGACAATGCAAACAACTGCAAATGTTTTATTTGCATGTCCTCTCCTCTGGCTATCTGCCCTCCCTTTAGAGTACACAGTAAATCTTCCCACATGACACCATCCTGTTTTTGACCCTCTCCACATCCTGGTGC
This sequence comes from Centropyge bicolor, assembly GCA_037975185.1. Classification (NCBI taxonomy): domain Eukaryota; kingdom Metazoa; phylum Chordata; class Actinopteri; family Pomacanthidae; genus Centropyge; species Centropyge bicolor. The sequence goes on along the minus strand of JBBMOC010000009.1, from coordinate 12,741,980 downwards.
AGTCACTGCTGGGCCTGGCAGTATCATATTTATTTAAGTTTTCCTGTTCTAAACAATCAGTGAGGACAACTATATTAAATTTTGCATTTATGTTTTACCTTGCTTAGAAATATCTACATTTTGTAAAGAAATACGTAAAATGACATGCCATCACACTGGATACTTCAAACAGTAATAAAATCTTATTGAGTGTAGACAGGTCTGACACCTGATCACAGCAGCTGCAGATAATGTGCGCAGTCACAGCTTAGTTTGTTCTGCACTTCATGTTTGACAAGGGAGGACCTTTAGGGCCAGCTTATCACAGTGTCTTTAAGCACTAAGACAGTAAATCCCAAGTGTCTTTTAATTCATTCTAGGTCATCAGAATGTAAAAAGGAATGTCTCAGATACTGGTAGAATCCAACAGTAAATATCTTGGTAGAGTAACACTGTTGAAATACTGATACTTCTCATTAGGGCTGTAACTAATAAATATATTTTCAATGAATTGATCAATCGTTCAGTGAAATATGAGAAGCATGGCAAAAGAAATGGCCATCACAACCTCCTAGAGTCCATGGTGACGTCTGTCAATATCTTGTTCGACCACGGTGCCAAAGCCCAAAGATATTCAGTTTGCTGCTAGAACAAGATAATGGTTCACATGATTATTCTAATATCAAGATAGTTGCAGATTAGCTTTTTGTAGACTGATTAATCAACAAATCTACTTCTTATGGCTCCCAGGCAAATACAGCGAAGCACTCAATTCCAATGACGTGGTCAACATGTGTACATAACCAGTACTTAATGCCAGACACAAACAAACCAACTCCCCACCCATCTGTCTCTGTGCAGTAATGTCTAAGTGGCTGAATGATGATGAAGTGCTGGTGGGTCAAGGCAGCGGTGAGGCAGTGCCACTAAGCCCCAGACCACGGGGCCTACCAGCTGGGAGCCCCATGCCGGGCCGGAGACGTAGTCCACTGGTTTCACCCAGCACCAGAGAGGTGGGGCCTGGCAGCCCGCAGGCAGAGACCATGGGCAAAGCCAAGGAGCTGTTTGTGCTGTGTGACAAAGAAGGGAAAGGGTTCATCACAAAGCGGGATATGCAGGTGAGCAGCTGATGTGGTAGAATAAAATTTAGGCTGATTGTGGAGTCTTGAACTATCCCTCTTCTTGTGGTCAGAGGCTACAAGGGGAGCTGCCGCTGTCCCCCGAACAGCTGGAGACGGTGTTCGAGAGTCTCGACCGACAGAGCAACGGATTCCTCACTCCTATTGAGTTCAACACAGGACTTGGTGAGTGTAGTGTTTTGAGTGATTTGAGATCCCTCGTCACTGTGTGGAAAGCTACTGTTTATTCACAAACATCTGTGATCCACTCTTAACCAAATCCTCTGTGCTCTGCCTGTCTGTGGCGCAGGCGAGTTAATGGGCCTGGATGACACAACTGAGCTGAGTCAAGACGAAGCAGAAGAGGATGTGGACGGGGTGGACTCATCCCAGGAACCCTCTGCAGTTCGATTTGTCAACTTACTGATGGAGCTGGGTGCTGACAAACTCTTCAAAGAGTAAGATCACTGTCAAAAATGAAATTGCTAATGAATTACTTCATTCATCTCACAGTAAAAATGCTTGATGCATTTGATGTACATACTGGATATATACAGTTTGTCATTTAAACCCAGTACTTTGTTGTAATATAAGTGAGTGTTGTACTGTTACGGTTAGATGTCCACTGTCACTTTAACAGCTGTTGTGTCGTCCTGTGTGTTGTATATCAGTCAGCAGGAGTTCTTTTCCCTGTGGTCTGACCTCCAGAGAGACAGACCAGAGCTGCTCAGTGTCCTGGAGGGCATCCTCATCCACGCAGTCTCTCATTTACAGGACTCCATCAGAGAGAGAGACAGTCTGGAACAAGCCCTGTGCAGGTCTGAACACCCAATGTCTATCACATTAATTATGCCATATTTTGCCATATGCCATGTTTTCTAAAATCATTTAACTTTGACTTGATATTTTTGTCTGTTTTAGACGGGAGAAGGAACATGATCACGTTGTTCGGTCCATATATGAAGAAATGGAAAGCCAAATCCGAGAGGAGAGAGAGAAACGCCTGGCTCAGGTACAGACATGTGCTATTTAGTCAAAATCCATTTAACACAATTGATCATCATATTAGAAGTTAATGAATGTTTTGTGTCATCAAGGAGAGTGTTAGACAGAAGCAGAGAGGGCAGCAACTTGAGGAGGAACTGATGCTTCGAGAGCAAGAGTTGGATAATATACTGACCAAACAGAAAGAGGTAGGCATCCAATTAGCACTAATGTTATTTCTGAAGACTGTGTGGCGTCTTAGTTTAAGGAGTGAATCAACGGGACCTGTGTTTGTCTCATTGAAGCTGGAGACCAGAGTCCAGCAGCTGAGCTATGAACAGACAAACATCAAGAAGCAGAACCAGCAGCTGCGGAGCCTCAACATCCAGCTACAGGAGCAGGTGGAGAGCAGCAGAGAGCAGCTGCAGGCCGCTCTGGGTCAACTCAACCTGCTGGAGCTCAACGCTGCACAGGAACAAGTGGCCAGACAGAGGTGAGCGGCTAACAGCACACACCACATGCTGTAAATGTTCCAACACTTATATCAGAAATTAGATCATGAGAACATGTTCTTTCGAGTAATTTGATTACAAAGTGTGCGAGTCCTTTTGTATTAAATAAACAGAGCTATCAACACATGGGAGTCTTACGATCTCTCTTAGTTCCAGTCAAATGAGCTGCAGGCTGTTTTTTTGATAGCCAATGTGAGATTAAATTTAAAAACATGCATTACTTTTTGCATGACTGACAAATTTAAAAATAGCCAAATGTGGAGAAAATAAAATCACTGTCAACATTCAAGTAGACATTTTTTTCAGTTGAGGGTAAAAAGTAGAGCAACAATGTGATGTGTTTTTAATCTATGGCAGAAAGGAATAAGTTATATCCAGTTTTAGCTGTGTAGTCACTATTGAGAAGAAGGAATTGTTGTGTTATAGAATCTCAGACTCATGCTTTGATAAGATTTTCTTTGCTTTACTGTAGAAACGTGATGAAGGTGTCAAGGAACATGCAGAGAGAGAAGGACAGTCTCTTGAGACAACTGGAGCTGTTGAGGTAACAGCTACTGTGTCAATCTAGTTCTTTTCTTGTGAAGATAAAAGAAATGTCCCGACAAAATTTGTGGGTGATCCTGTGAACTAATGAATGTAATTTCAGCGTGCATCCTCATTCATATGTCAGTTCTAAATGATTTTCTCTCTTTGTGTCAGGGATATGAACAAAAGGCTGCGAGATGAGAAGGATGCCCAACAGTCTCAGAAGAGGGTTAGTCACAGACGCTCTGTCCATCCTCATCTGCCATTAAACTATTACCTCAGTGAAGACCTTTGCACCCCCTGGACACGGAAGATTTATCCAACCTAAGCTAAGTCTTGGGATGGTGTCACGCTTTCTTCCATCCTTTGGACAATGATTATTTATATGGGCAGCTGTTTTTGTTTAGTTATTAATTGAACTTTGTCACATCATTGTCACGGTTTGGGAGTTTTTGCGATGTTAGCAATTTTGTTTTCTCTTGTAGTTGTGGTCAGTGAATGAATGTTGAATGAATGTGAATGAAATACATGTTTATGAATGATACAGTAAAAAAAAAGCACTATTTATGCAGGTGAACTAAAGTGGATCAGTATTTATCTAACTAATAAAGCCCTTTATCACAATTCTTACAAGCGTGATGATCTCTTAGCAGGTTCCTCTTTATCTTATCCACTTTCTTTAGGAAATCAATATATGGCATTTTTGCTAGAGCTGATAACTGTAGACAAAGAATACAGAACATTCATTCAAGATACCACATGAACACCTGGTCATTTCTTGTATTTTTGTCTTTTCATATAATTGTATATATAATAATGTATTTCTGATATATGACTATGATGTTAAACTTGCAGTAGAATAGATGTCACAATTGAACTGAATGCTTTTTAAAGTACAACAAATTTTGAATAATATGCCAGTATGAAATGATTCATATTTCTACAGAGAAGATAATAGCAGTTCCTTGGAAACCCCCGTAGCATGTCCATATATTTATTCTATACCATACTATACTATACTATACTATATATTCAAATATATATTAAAAAAAATCTTAATGCAACTCATTTCTTCTGCCTCACACAAACCTTTTAGACTCCAAATGTCACAAAGACTTTGAAGAAGAAAGGGTCAGTCATAGGTAACTACTTACTGCAAGACAAGCAGGTGAAAAGGTTTGTATGACTAAATGCACATGATATCACATTTTTTATCATCGCAGCAATGAGAGGGAGATTGCCTGAGGAAGCAACTAATTTTGTGTATTCATTGATTCTGAAGACAGCTGAGCTCATCCGATGAGTTGGAGCAGGACAAAGACAAAGAGGTGACAAATTCATCCAAGAGACACCAACCGTCATGTAGAGTCAGGGGTGAAAACGTTGAAAAGATGCAAACCCAGGTAGGGGATTTAAATCTACAAATGAATTAAATCCATCAATGTCACAGCTGCAGCAGGTAGAGAGCTATAATGATGAATACGATATCCTTCTGTAGTGACATTTGTTTTGAGCAAAAATCCTCTTAAATACAGAGAAAAGAAAAGACAAGGCGCTGATATCAAAATGTGAAGTTCGGTGCCTTACCTGAATTGTAGAGCAAAATTATCAGGCCTCAGCGAGTGTTCAAGGTGGTATTCCTGGGTAACTCAGGGGTCGGCAAGACTTCGTTCATCCAGCACTACTGCTCTGGACACTACAACAGTAAAATGAGCACTACTGTCGGTAAGCCTTTCTTAGATCATCACTCTATTGTCACAATGATTAACATGCTTTTTAGTGTATATATTTATAAATAACACATGAAACGATGGGACTGTTGTTGCCTCCAGGTGTAGATTTCCAGATGAAGACTTTGACTCTGTGCTCCAACACCATCACTCTGCAGCTCTGGGACACTGCAGGACAGGAGAGGTCAGATGTAGCACAATTTATTCCCATGTTTTCCAGCCATGTGTTTTTTGTTTTTTTACATTTTCCACATACTAGCTGTAAAATTGTAAGTCTTGTTTCATACCACCTGATATCTAGTAGTTTCGCTATTTGCTTGTGTTTTTTCATTCAGGTTTCGCAGCATCACTGAGCAGTACTACCGTAAAGCTGACGGTATCCTCGCCATGTATGACCTAACTCACTCCCCCTCCTTCACCGCTGTGAGAGGATGGATGGACTCTGTGAAGGTGTCTCTTCTCATGTGATTTTTATGTAGATAATATAATAGCTGTAGTGTATTTTTTTGCTTCAGTTTTCAACACTAAGAAGAGCATGTAATCTAACATGGTGTGTGTCTCTTCCAGGAGAAGATGTGTGAAGGCGCAGTCCTGATGCTGCTGGCAAACAAGCTGGACCTGGCAGACAGTCACGGCAGAAAAGTGACAGCAGGAGAGGGACGGAGGCTAGCAGAGGCAAGGCACATTTGAATATTCAAACTACTTCTTGCAGTGATTTACTCACAATATCACTTCTGAGGAAGCCACATATTTGAAATAAATAAATGTGTTGGGATTTTTTTTTACTTCCTGGTTTATGCAGCAACACCAAGCTTTGTTTTATGAGTGCAGTGCCAAAACTGGACAGAACATGGAGGAGCTGATGACTGATCTGGCCGGGTATGGCATCTTATTTCTTTGCTGTGTGTCATTCACATCACCTGGATCCTGTAAAATGTTTGTAGCTGCTGTGTGGGCAGTTTGTCGGTAAACCTGATTTGTTGCTGTGTTTTTCACAGTAGTCAAAATGCACTCATTTACCAGTTTATTAGATCCAATACAGCAACTATGCACAAAATTAATGAACATTCTATTGATTGGTGTTGATTCTGCTTTCTAGTCATTATTTACTATTTTGTGTTGTTTTGATTTATTGATAAATTATTTAGTCTATAAATGACAGAAACTGTAAAAAATAAAAATAAAAAAAATTAAAGCCTAAGGTGGTGCCTTCAGTTTGTTTTGGGAAAGCAGTCCAGAACCATAAGGTATTTAGTCTACAATACATTTGATAAGCTGAAATTGATAATTGACTTAAACGATTAATCAAATTTTTAAAATTGTTGAGAGATCATTAATGTCAGTTAATAATTCATTTATTAACCAATTGGCTAATTCTCATATTTATTCTGCAGTCATTGATATGAAAGGAGTGTACCTGATAAGGTGGCAGGCAGCTCAGCGGTGTAAACTGCAAACTCATTCTGATGTTCTTAAGGTTGTGGTTTGTGCGGCACAATCACTGAATGATTTCCTTCATCTTAGGATGTTGGTCTCCCAGCATGATCGACAATGTGAAGATGCACTTTTACTGACTCAGGATGTTAATAAAAGACGCTGCTGCACATGAACAGAAGAGCAAAGGAAACCCCCCCCCAGGCGTCAACACCATCATTGATTGGCTGTACATTTGTCTTTGTTGGGACAGTTGGATTATGAGGAATGTGGACGAGTGGTGCCGAGAGGTCACATATATCATTTCAAGACACACACAGTGCAATCTGTGGACAAGTTTACTGAACACTATCTGTAATGTTTGCTTATGTTGTTATGTGTATCCAATAAAATATATTTTTGATGACTGCTTAGTTGTCATAGTCTTTTCATAATTCTTTGGACACAATTTGTTTGTGAGCCAGCAGAGCTCTTATGAGTGAGAAACCAGCTGGGGGCAGCCATGTACTCTGCAGAGTTTGTGGAGCTGCCTCAGTGCCAAAAGAGGACAGACTCTCAGCTGCCTGGGTGGGAGGCTCGGGTCTGAGTGTCAACTGAGACCTTTTGCAGTTAACCTTCAAACACAGCAGCGTGTTGACACCGGGGTTGGTGGGATCTGGGAAGAAGTTACCCTGATAATCTACATCCTTGAGGTCCCACTATCTAAAATCAGGTAGGAGTATTTTGGTCTCAGCGTAAAGGGAGAGCAGTTTTTCCATGACACAATGAGTTAAAAATAACTCTGATTCTCACCATTGGGAGAGTCTGTTTTGCTGGGCCATCACTTTTACACATGGAGTATTTTCTCTTATGGCTTCAAAACAGCATTACAATTTTCGTGTGTGTTTCATGTGTTGTTGTCATTTTACTCTCTTTAATTGTTTATCTTGTTACAAAGAGATGTTCAGTCAGTGATACCTTAAAATCATCCCTCAGGATGTTCAGCGTCTCAGCTTTTCTCAAAAGAGCAGAGGAAAGTTCAGATCAGGATAAAACAGATTAATTTATGACTTAAGCACTGAAAGTCAACAGTGTATCACTGGGGTGTGAGAGGGTCAGGTTAAGTTACTGGGATGGGGGGGAACACGTGACACAAGTTGTTAAGTATATTTTCCCCACAACATATTTGATTTCATCTTTGAGCTCTTCCCATTGCGCTGTTATACCAACTTTTTGGCAAGTTTGAAATCCATCACATTATAGTTTTTGGTCCACTGATGATACACATAAAACCTGAAAGGGTAAAACACATTTTCTGACTGAAAGAGGAAATTCCCACATGTACAGAAACTTGTCTAGTCTCAATCAGATTAGATAGCACTAATAGGCTTCAACTTGTTGTCACGCTAGTATAAAGATAATAAATAGCTTGATAAGACAATAATAACTCTCAGTGTTTGAGGGTACAACCTGTGCTCTGACCATCTTGTGTTCATTCTCTAGTTTCAATTCTGCTAACTAATCTTCTCCAGATGGATTTCTCTTGTTGATTTTGTAATTGTCTCCCTGTGTGTACATCCGCCTGCAGTGTTCTAACATGTGCATTGTTTTATTTCAGAATGGAAACTCGAAGAGAGAAAACACACACCTGTGGGACAATTTGTCTGAAATATCTGCTTCTTCTCTTCAACGTTCTTTTTTGGGTAAGTTAACAGTGAAGCATTTGAATTTTTTTGTATTTAAGACAACAAAACCCCCTGTTAAGGGCTCTCTCTAATTATTAATAGCATTAGTAGGAATAATTAACTTTAACTTACACCATTAATCTTTTGCTTTGCTTCTTATGCCACAGAGAGTAATGAAGATTTTTCCTTTCACAACACTGAATCAATACACAACTCACACAGTTTTCTCAGAAGTTTCTCATGTTTGCAAAAAATACTTATTCTTTACCTATACCCTTTAAAAAAATGTAATATTATGCTTGATGTTTAGTGTCTGCAGGAGCAAAAATGGAGAAAAAAATAACTTTACTTTCTTTAATTCTTACTTAACTCTAAGTGTTAATGATCGATTGTTTGAGCTCTTGTGTAACCTGCTCTGTGTGTTTCCATAAATTGTGTACTCAGATATGAAGCTGTGATTTATATGCATCAGATAACAAAAATAAATTTCACTGAATGTCTCATGAGGCTGACAGGGAAAGAATAAGGCGTTCTCTTGTTTGCATCACTGTCAAATTTTAGGAGTTATAACTGCTAAAAATTGATGTGGTGCATTCTTGATATGAGCATCTGGTTTGAGTTGAACTGATAACGGCGTGTTCTTTCAGCTGGCAGGAGGGGTCGTGCTGGCAGTGGGAGTGTGGACTCTGGTGGATAAGAGCGACTACATCAGTTTGCTCAACTCCAGCTTCTACTCAGCCTCAGCTTACATTCTGATAGCTGCTGGAGTCATCGTGATAATGACCGGGATAATCGGATGTTGTGCCACTCTGAAGGAGATGAAGAGTCTTTTGATTGTGGTAAAACCCTGCCATGTAACACAACAGAGATTTTTTTTTAAACTTATTTTATTTCACTAGACCAAAGCATGAATTCTATTTCAGACTCAGAAACCAAAGAAAGACACTTTTAAGTTCCTGTTTATACACACACAACCTGGTCTGAGTCTACATGTACTGAAAATTAATCCTTGGTGACCTTCTGTCTCGTCTGCCTGCCTACAGGGAAGCTCATTATGTCAGACAGGCATGACTGTCAGATATAACAGATAAAGTCATGCAGCGTGTGTCTTTAAGAGTTTAGATTTAGAGTGCAGCTCATGCCAGAGGAATGAAGGGCATCACAAGCTTCTTTGGACTGAAGAGCGTGTGAGAGACACAGACACAGACAGACTCAGCGACAGGATGTAATACAGAAGCAAAACTGCTCAAGCTCCATGACGTTATGTCTATATTTTCATATTCACCAAAACCTTTGCAATGAACAACTTCCTTTACTTCCATTCAAGTAGAGTATACACTTTATTCCTGCACCTACTTGCATTGATAAAATCATATTTAATGTCATATTTTGGCACAGTAATGTACTGAAACACCATCTGAAAATCACTTACATTTTTCATTTTCACTTTATTCACATCTGTGTTCATGTTTATTTCATGTCTCTCTTCTACAGTATTTGAGCTTGTTGCTCTGTATTTTCCTGCTGGAAATCATTGCCGGTGTTCTCGCCTACATTACCTACCAAGAGGTGGAGTGCTTTGCCTTCTGTTTGCATGTATTTGTATATGTTTGACCAAAGCATGGTGACAGATATTATTGTTTACTAGCTAGCTACCATATTCTTTATCAGTGCAGTGATTATAAATCTGACATTTTTTTTCTGTCTGCTTGTATCTTATGTGTATTTTTGTCTCTCCACTATCCCTTCATTTGATTTTCAACTCCATTCCTTTTTCTCCATCATTTCTATTTACATTTTTTTTTACCACCTATGAAATGCCTCGGTTTGCTGCACTCTCTGTTGTGAGATCCTCTCTGTGCATGTTCTTCATTTGTCCTGTTTTTCCATCCTTCTCACACTTCTCTTTCTTCCCCCTTTTCTTGCTCCAGTGTTTCCCTTTCTGCTATCAGGTAATCTGCTACCACCTGTTCCCACTTTATATCAGCTTGTTTCTCTAACAGGTTGACATAAAACGGTTTTTCACTCTTTGCAATTTGTCAGCAAAGAGACAAAACTTTTTTAATTGCAGTACATTTCAAGAATAGGCAGTGGGGTCAGAGGACATGTGCTCATATGTTTTTAGTTATGCGTGGGCATTGCACAGGTGCATTGGAATGTTATGGGGAAGGAAACAGAAACTTGACCAGGGGCTATATTTATTGATGGAGGAGATTTGCAGGTGACACATTTTTTGCCTGAGCCATGACTGAAATGCTTCTCCTGTCTCACAGCTGGATGAGGAGCTCAGACAGAACCTGAAGGTGACCATGCAGCAGAAATACAAGCAGCCGGGGGAGGACAGTGTCACCCAGGCTGTGGATAAACTTCAGCAGGAGGTGTGGAAATCATACTGTATGTTTGAATCACAGCTGATTGACAGGCAGGAAATGAACTGTCAGACAAAAACTAATAGCACTTAAAAGACTATAGTGGAAGCTTGATCAGATAATGTTAAATTTGAAATAACAGTAATGTCAGTCACCTTTGTCTCATCTTTTTTTCTGACTTTTCTTCCTCCCTGCACTGGCTCCCTCTCAGTTTAAGTGTTGTGGCAGTCACAACTTCTCCGACTGGACAGATAGTGCGTGGATCGAGGTGAATGAGCGGCTTGTTCCTGACAGCTGCTGTAAAACTCCCAGTGACCTCTGCGGCCTCAGGGACCATCCCTCCAACATCTACAAGGTGGAGGTAAGTAGAAATGCCTTTTTTGCTGTGGATAAATCATATGATTTTTAACAAAGCTTTTCTTTTCCTTTATTGTGCTCTCAGGGAGGCTGCATTATGAAATTAGAGGAATTCCTCCTCAATCAGTTGTATATTCTTGGTGCAGTGGGCATTGGGATTGCTTTCCTACAGGTAAAGCACTGAGCAGAATACAGGTCAATATGAACATCTCTTTTAATAATGTGCAAAAAGTCCCCAGCTGACCTGTGAACAATGGTTGTTTCTGTGTCCAGTGTAAAACTAACGTGTTCCCCATTTCTGTTTTTCTTTCAGCTTGTGGGGATGATGTTTACTTGCTGCCTTTATCGAAATTTGAAAGAGGAACTGTACTGATTTTTGACTTTCTTTAATATCACAAAATCACACAGTCATATCATTCAACTGTAAATTGATTGGTGAGACTTTTTAATGCCCCATTTATTTACACATTTCTGGAAACTGTGAAGTTGCCAGATAATGATCATAAAACACAGACTCTATGGATACTATATTGCTGCTGGGCAGCACTGTTTTTTTCTGCAAAAATGCCATTGCATGTTTAAGTATCTTCCCTTTTATGTTAAGATAATAATGTGTGAGTGAACTTGTAAACAAAAACAATTTTAAGGAACAGAGAAATATGAGCCGTGCAGCTACTGTAGCTGCATTTGCAATTAGTCTTGTTTATCTAGTTTTTTAATGTATCACAGCGTTTGCAGAAGATATAATTTAAATAAATATTAAACATATGCATTGTTTGTTAAAAACGCGCTTGCTATTTATTATTCTCAATGAATTACACATAATGAATATTTAAGCTTTTATTGTGAAATCTTCCAGCGGATGTTGTTGTCAGCTGACAGAACTTCCTCCTCGCGTATTTTCTCTTTTCACGTTTTCACCCACGGTCATCTCCTTGTTCATTTTAAACAAGCTAAAACCCTTCATGTGGAGGAAAGAGAGATAAATGAAATGTCTGCGAAACCGACTTGTCTCATAGTGGCGAGTGCTTCTCCTCAAGGTGGGTCTGTTCGCTTCTACCACTTTATGGATCATTAGTTCAGGAGAGAGATGAAATACAGAGACATAGTGTTGTGTTGAGTTCATTCATCCAATTATGTATCAATTGCAGCTTAAATTTATTGATTTAATTAGCCTATTAGCTGTGGTCAAACATCACTTGCTAGCCAGCAGCTAGCAGTCAAGCTAACGTTAGGTTTGGACTTGCTCTGAATGGTGTTTTATCTTATGTTGTATCCTGTTATTTAATGTGATGTGTTCAACTCATACTGAGGCAGCTTCAACACAATAATTTCCCAGTTTAGGACAAATAAAGCGTGTCTGTCTATCGTTTACATTCTGTTCGAACTGATGTGTTTTGTTTCTTCAGGGGTGTCAGCAAAGTCTTTCCATCAGTCCTTCAGCCTTTGTTCCTCTGTGTTTAATCTCCAGACAGCCACACCAGGGGTGAGACTATATCCATGACTGAAAAATACACAACACATTTCCTACAGTGTTTCAGCCATGAACTCCCACCTCTAAACTCAGCATTGAGCACACTGTGGTTTGGTCTCATGTAATTCATGACAAACAGTGAGTGTCAGTGGTGAACTGTGACTAAGTGGCCTTCATTTATTTTCCACTTTATACTTTTACACTTCTAGTTTTTTTGTTTTTTTGTAGTTTTTACTCCACTACAATTATTTGACAGCTTTTGTTACTGGTTAGAAACACTTCATGTGTGTTTATATAAAACAGAGTCTAACATGGTGTTTTTTAATTGCAGGGGAAGCCAATAGACTTTATTGGAGTGGATGAAAGCACGGCTAGATGGGTCCAGGACTTCAATGTGAAACCCTATGCAACACCAGCTAAACTTGAATCTATAGATGGTGAGAATATAATTTTCACTGTCATTTGGCTGTTTAATGTATGCTGTTGTTGCCATGGATGAGTATTGATGAAAATGATTTCCAGGTGCCCGATACCAGGCTCTGCTCATCCCGGACTGCCCTGGAGCGCTGAATGACCTGGCACACAGCGGCTCTTTGCACCGTATTCTCACACACTTCATCTCTCATCAAAGTGAGTGTGAGGCTAATTTTAAAAGCAGTCAGTATGTAATGTATATGTCTGGTGTAGAGACTTGTTTGTTTCTCTATGTACAGAGCCTGTTTGTGCAGTCGGACAAGGAGTGTCAGCTTTGTGTTGTGCCACTGAGGGACAGAGGTGGATCTTCAGTGGCTACAGCTTAACAGGGGTTAGTCGAGTAATCATGAAGAAAATATACCAAAATGTCTTCATGTGATCAATGTATGTACTAACAGTAACTGTTATTGTTGAAAGCCGTCTGTGTTTGAACTGGTGCGGAGGCCTGACTTTGCCAACCTGCCCTTGGTTGTGGAGGACTTTGTGAAAGACAGTGGTGGATCATACACAGGTGAGCTGACCTGCAGAGCACAGATACTAGTTTTGTAAGTCCTTAATCGGCATCTTTAAAACCTAGAACTAAAACTCTCTCATGTTTATCTCTTTGTTTTCCAGCAAGCCAAGAAGATGCTGTGCACGTAGTCATAGACAGACACCTAATAACTGGTCAGAATATGCAGTCCACCTCACTTGCTGTAAATAATTTAATCCTGCTCTGTAGTGCCAAATAAAAATAGACAATGCTCGGGAACATCAAATTAAACAGCTTAGCCGTTCCACATTTATATTCATGTAATTAAACAGACATTCATCTCAGGCAAATATTGGAAGATGCTGGGTCAGAACATATGTTTGGCAACACTGTAAATACAACTTCATTACCTGTCAATGCTGTTATTACAAACTTAATAAAAACCACACAATCAAATGTCTCGATTTGAAAATTAAAAAATGAGAGCGAGAACTTGGGGTGTTAGCAGCAGATGCAGTTCTGAGGATGTTCAAAGCCACAGAAAGATGCATCTTCACAGTAAGCAGAGTTGCATCCAAGAGCAGAAATGTTTGTAGGCAATGGAGAGCAAAACTGAAGATTTCTGGATTTGGACTGAAGAGAGGCTGCAGATGTTTGTGAACTATGAAGGCCTCAGAATAAGAATAGAACTTTCCATAAACAGCTTACGTATTGATGGTCATGCACCCTCTGTTGAATGGAGATGTGTTACTGCACTCTGACTGAACTGTACAGCTTACTGAAGTACCTAGTGTCTGCTGCTAGTATTGTCTGAATAAACAAATCACAGATTTGTTCATGCAGACAAGATTTCTCATCACTTTCATGACCCTCAACCAAGTTGAGTAACTAAATCTTGTCAACGGCTGGTTTCACAGTTCCCTGTCACTCAAACAAGCAAAACAAAATAAAATTATATCGGCACACAGTTCTTGATTTTTTGATGCAACATGTTCGGGGAAAAATTTTTAAAAATCCAAGTGCTGATGATTCGGGGTCCACAGTCTTCACTATCAAGTCCAACTCTCATAGGAGATCATAGAAATAGTCCAGTCCTTGTCCTAATTCCCATAAGGAAATTCCTGTTCCCAGTTCAGTAGCTAAAGAGATCCTCAGGTAGATTGACTGTAAAATAATTGAAACAATGTTAATGTACACAATTGAACCTTAAGAAAACTGTTAAAAAATGAAAAGAAATTGTTGTTACATTATCGGTTTCTTCTTTTGTGTTTACTTATAAAACTTGCTCATTATATGACTTACCTTCAATGATGGATAGTACACCACATGCTTAACTGCATTGTTTCTGAAATGAATGTTAGTAGATCTTGTTAAAAGATGCTGTTGGAAGTTTTAATATTTCAGCCATAATTTGTTGACCTCATTAAATCAGTACCTCTTGTAACTGAAATAATGCTCCCCAGAATATTCATCCCAGAGATGTTTTGGTCTGTGTTCACGCAAAATTTCAATATATCTGCAGGAAATAAGAGACAAGTGTTAAAGGCCCTGAAAACGTTCTCTCTTTCAGCCTTTTACTGTGATTTCTCTTGGCTTCTTGCTGTAGTAAAATACAAACCTTTTCCTGCCAAGGTTAGAAAAAGTTTGGTTATTTCACAGAGAGATTTCTGTATTTGTGTCTTTGCTGTTGCTCCTCTTGTGGGTTTACTTAGGAGCACCCATCACTTAAGAGCTAAAAATCTGATAACTGTTGCAGGGTTGTTGCAAATCTGATGAAACACCACCCACACAGGGATGTTTTCCCCCAAACTTTGATTGTTGCTTATTTGGTCATGAATATTTTATGTTGTGGAGAAACTATGATTTAAAAGTTGTCAGGGCTTAAAGGGAAACTTTACACATCAAAGACTGTTCACAAGTCTTGAGGAGTAGTGCTGCATATGTGAAAAAAGTATAAAGCTTTTTGTGGCTCCAGAGGGAGCTTTGTGAAATCTGATAAAGTGCCTCGAGACAGCATGGTCTAACAATGAAAAAAAATCTGGGGCTGTGGTGTTAGAGAGAAGAGAGCTTACCAGACATCCTCATCTCTGCTTAAGGTAGCTACTTTCTTACTTGAGCTGCTACTAAGAAACTGTTGGATTTGCATTGTGGGTAATGTAAATGCCAGGTTTTGACACGGACAAAAAATGCATAGAAAAAAATCTCTAGTTCTTTTTTTAAAAAAAAAAAAAAAACAACAGCCACCATGAGTCTGACAATGTTTAGCACAATTCCAAATCTTGTATCAGTTTTTTTCCCAAAGTTTGACACATGAAACATTAATTGCTAAAATGTAAGTAGAGTATTCCAGCAGTAGTTACAGTATTATCTCACCTTCCTCCCAGGATTGGCTCTGTTCCCTGGCTTGCAAAATCAAGGCCATACAAATTGAGTCCAAGCAGGATCTTTTGCCTCCACTGAGCGTTGGGTGCAAGCTGGAGAACACAGTCTCTCACCCAGGGCAGAGGAGAGCTCGGGCCTGGTCTATTCAAAAGACACGGCCACAACTCAGGACATTGTCTGCATTAATGTTCTGAATCTTTGTGTATATGTTAGTTACTCTAACATGTCACTATGTAAAACATTTCCATTTCTACCACAATAACTCTTGTGGACTGTGACACTCACCTGGCACCGCTGGAGTAGTCGTACGTCATGAGGCTGAATCCATCGACTACAGGGGCCAACTGCTCAAATTCCTCCCTGCCAAACATACCTGGCTGCCCCGTACTGATGATGGAAAAAAAAAAGGAATGGCACGTCAGCACCAATTTTTTAATTTTTAAAAATGTTTATAACCTTTTATAGTTGCTGTAAAGTAAATAAATAAACTTATTCATTCACCTTGTCACAGCAGGTGGAATGACCAGAATGCAGTCTAATCTTTTAGCCTTCAAAGTCTCACATATGTGTTTCACCAAATGGGCCAGCTCCCTGCACAGAGAAGATTTTGTATTTGAATCATCACAGACAAAGAAAATGGCAGAGCGATAATACTGACGTGTCAACAGGGGAACTCACTTCCTTTTGTTTCCTCCCAGCTGGCTCCACAGCTCCAGGGTGAAACCATCGAAACCTTCAGTCTGCAAGGCCACAGTTTCATTAGACAGACACAGGAATAAACACTGCACTGTTGCAAGGAAGTTAAAGCTAAACACAACATTTGATCACCTTTGCAACATCCACCAGCTCACTTCCCAGCTCTTCGATTTCATCTTCACTCCCCAGCACGCTCATGTAGTCCTGATAAGACCAGCCATCAAATAACAGCCGAGGCACTGAGGGTAAAATAAAAAACAAAACACAGAACGACCAAAGAATGGAGTCTTATCTGAAACCACCTGCATTGACCGACATGAACAGAATTTTGGAATGTGGGAAGGAGATCTACTCACGCATCCGGACTTTTTTGTTAGACTTGCGCACAGCTTTGACCCAGCCTGCAAAGACAAAAAGACCCTATCAGTATTTACATTATTCGTGTGACAAAGACAAGGAAGTGCTTTCCATCCAGCTGTCGGTGGTGTGGGTCCACTACCTGGATCATGATCGTGGAGTCCAGTAACATCGAAGGTTTCAGGTCCCCGTCGGCGGAGCTGAAGCCACACTGGAGACACTGAGGTTAGTTTAGAGCCAAACGTCTTGGCAATATCATAGCCATGGGAATTCCACTGAGAGAAATGAGACATGTCATTTAGAGATATTGCATCAAAACCCTGAAGGATAGATTCACGTTTTTTCACATCTGTCTTAATGCAACACCTACATATCTAATACATGAAAAATTGAAAAAGTTATTCTGGCCTTAAAATGATGCTCTCCCCATATAATCCCAGTGTAAGAGACAGAAGAGAGAAGGTAAATAGGGAAAAATGTCCGTCACAAATTCACAGAGTCAAATTTTTTTGCCCAACAGTCAAGCTCTTAAATTTACCATCATATGAAACAAAGAACAGCATTAAATGATCAATATAGAGAATGTGGAATTACCAAGTGTTTGGCATTTCTACTTGACAAAAAAAAAAGAGTTAAATGATGAATTGATTGTCAAAACAGTTGCTTATTAATTTTCAGTAAGTTTAGTTAGTTTCAGCAAAAAGAATTTTGCACTTTGGAAGATTTATGAAGCCTCATGAAGCCGTGTTAGATTCAGCTTTGCATTGCATCTTACACAGAATGAGGACTTTGAGGAGAACAGAAAGTGGATCTTTGAAATAAATATGTCTATACATCCATTTTAGCAAGGAAGAACAACTGCAGAATAGAACTCCTATAATTTCCATGTAAGCATGTGAGTATTGCAATGAGACAGCCTTGAAAACATTTGCTATGGTAAAAGTGCTGTCCTATGTTGAATAACAGCAGATATGTTGGGGACTGGAGTTCAGACTTACAGGTGTGACATATCCAAGCACTTGTCCTTGAAATGTTCTCTTAATGTGAGCACAGTGCCTCTTTTCCTCCTTCACTATATCTTTCCAGTGGGGGTCTGACACAATAAGGCCTCTCTCCAACACAGACAGCTCAGCTGGGGATGTCTGAACAGAGACAGACAGGTAATCATCATCATGACTGGACAGGCGACAGGTGAGGATCAAGGTAAGTCCAGTGACACAGCAGAGGAGGATCTGTTAGACCTGACAGTGAACGCACCACACACCCATTTCAAGGTAAAGCCCTGAAGTTACTCACCTCGGCCTCAGCTTTATGCGACTTCTTGGCATCAGTTTTTGAAAGTGTGGCTGTGACCCAGCAGCAGCACGAGATGGCCTGAAGCAGCAGGAATAACGTGGCTCTCATTTCCAGAAAAAACAACACGCAGTGAGAGGCAGTTAAATGAAGACGAGTTAGCTCAGGTCTGCAGCTTTTGCAGGGAAAATGCTTCCTTCCTGACTGCTACATTCACAAGAAGCATATCCTCCTGCGGTTTACACTCACAGAGAACAACGAGCCACAGCAGCTCCGATCACTCTGCTAACACACACACACACACACTGAATTTATGACAAACAAACCGGATTTGACTGTCGGGCGTTTGGTGCCAGTTTGATTGACAACTTAGCTCAACGTGTTTCTGGAGCGTCAAACCAAGCTGGGCCACTTCCGCCTTGTGTGGTTTTCAAAATAAAATGCGAGCGAGCGAGCGAAGTCATCTCAGCACATAGGTGGCGGTGTAGCTAGCGTGCTAACCACCCGGTACAATAGAAGAAGACAGCATGAAAGTAACTAACCGGCAGGTGCTATCTTACAGAACATGTTAACAAGAGACTTGTCGAATTGTCGTACATGGTTAGCATTTATTTTTCTGTCCCCCGGTGTCTTTACAGTCAGCGAACTTTATTAGGTGAGTGTCATCCTCGCTTGCTACCTCCTGCTCAAGTACGTTGTTTGAGTGCAGTGTTGCTAGCAAGCTAACATGTTAGCATGTGCCCTGCTCTTATCTCCTTATTCATCAACCTTAATGTCAACTATGAAGCGCCATATTAGAATATCTATGCACTGAGATTCGGTGGTGGAAGAAGTATTCAGGCTTTTTATTGTAGTAAAATACCAATATCCCACAATCTTACTCAATAGTATGTGAGCAAGATTTATTCAGTATCAAAAACATAAGAAGTCATTATGCAGCAGAATGATCCCAGTGAAACTAAAGCACATGAACACAGTTTCAAGTCACCCCCATTACTTTGTACTACAACTAAATAAAGTGGAGTAAAAAGTTCAATCAGTCCTTCTAAAATATAGTGGGTGTAGAAGTATATAGTAGCAGAAAATTGAAATATTCAAGCACCTCAAAACTGTACTAAAATATAGTGCCTGAGGAAATGTAGTTAGATTCCAGCACTGGTGAGAGTCACACTTGTTAATGTAAGAACTAACCCATCTAACACCAAGTTTTGTAAGTCTAATGTGACGAGGGTTGTCTAACAGTAAAACTTTTAAATAGTATGTAAAACCTCATCATGTTCGTCTATTGTGTTTAGTTTATGTGAAGTAATAATGACATGTTGTTTTGAATATGTGCCGTAACACTGATTATCTTTTGGATCTTTTCAGTAAATGATGGCGGTTGAACAGTTTGTGTCAAAGACGCTCGAGCTTCTCCAAGAGGAGAGGGAAGCTGAAATAGAGGAGACCAGGTATGTAAAATAGCACACAGACATACACACACACATACAAAGGGTAAATTTATTCTGAATTACCATGAGGTGTGTGGACTAGCAAGATAAAGATTAAAAAAGAGTGGTCAAAAGTGAAGCAGCAGTTATTGGGACTTTGAGCCTGTGTAAAATGGGTATCTTGTTTTGTGCCCTCAGGACATGGCAGGAGAACATCTCTCTCAAGGATCTTCAAAATAAAGGAGTTTGCCTGCTGAAATTGCATGTAGGAAGTCAGTCCACAGGCCTGTATGGTCGCACAGTCGTCGTCCTTGAGCCAAGAAAGCACCTTGGTTTTTCATCTCTGCCAAGCAACAGCTTTGGACCTGGTGAGAAAATTAATAAAGATCTGCAAGGTTTTTTTGTGACTTTTGTTTCATAATTTCCTGAATGTGATGTTCATGTCTTTTGCTACAGGGGACATAGTTGGCTTGTACGACACTGGCGGATGCACTGCAGACTCACAGATTGGCACAGGAATAGTGACGAGGGTCAGCCAAGCTTCTATAAGTGTGGCCTTTGACGATTCAAAGGATGGCCACAGCTTTGATACAGCTACTCTTTACAACCTCTTAAAGCTGGCAAACGATGTCACCTACAAACGAATGAAAGCGTGAGTGACATCTGTAATGTCACTCTAAGACCAATATAAATGAGGTATCAAACCTTGAAACGACTTATTTTCAATGTCTTTTTTGTGCTTGCAGGGCCTTGAATACATTAAATGGATACGGCAATGGACCAGCTGGCAATCTGATAAATGTTCTCTTTGGAGACACAAAACCTTCATCTCAGTCACAACCAAGTAAGTCACACTTTACAAAGCAAATATTACTTACAAATAGGCCCTCTACTTGCTCCAGAAATGTGTTTTTGGTAGCTTTTTCACAAGTATACAGCATACTGTTACTGCGCATCAGCACAAATTATACAATACACGGACTAATTTTGGATTTCTTTGATCAGAGGAAGTTGAATTCCATAACTTGAACCTGGATGACTCCCAGAAGGAAGCTGTGTCCTTTGCTCTGTCTCAGAGAGAACTGGCTGTGATTCATGGACCACCAGGCACTGGGAAAACCACCACAGTGGTGGAGATCATCCTGCAGGCAGTCAAACAAGGCCAAAAGGTGCAGAAAGTAGATTTTTATTAGTGTACATGTAAATATTTTTCTCCCACTGATTACTTCAGTTACATTTGTCATTTGTCTCAGTCTCTACAGCATCATTCTCAGATTCTGTGTCTGTGCAGGTCCTGTGCTGTGCCCCCTCTAATGTGGCTGTGGATAATTTAGTGGAGAGGCTAGCCCAATGCAAGGCAAAGGTCCTGAGACTGGGTCACCCTGCCAGACTGCTGGAGTCCATACAGAGACATTCATTAGACGCAATTCTTGCTCAGAGTGACAACGCAAACATCATCACTGACATCCGTAATGACATTGATAAAGCTTTTGTAAGTATTTTAGTGAGTGCTCCTACTAGTATTTATACCATCTTGATTTGTAATATTTTATGGTTTTTCTTTTTTTTTTAAAGATGGGAATGAAGAAGATGCGTGAAAAAGGAGAGCGAGTAAACTTGAAAAGGGAAATAGGGGAGCTAAGAAAAGAGCTGAAGACCAGGGAAGCCACGGCCATCACCCAGATCTTAAAAAGTGCTGATGTTGTGTTATCAACCAACACAGGTCAGTAATGGCTTCAAGTTAAGAAACTATAATTCAGTCATTGCAGTGCTGATGAAAGGCAATCAGAGAGCACTTGTCTGCGTCTGCAGGTGCTTGTGATGACGGCCCTCTGAAGTTCCTGTCAGCAGAGCATTTTGATTGGGTGGTGATAGATGAGTGCGCTCAGGCCCTGGAGAGCAGCTGCTGGATCGCCCTGCTCAGAGCGCGCAAGTGCATTCTGGCTGGAGACTACAAGCAGTTACCACCTACTATCAAATCACAAATGTAAAAAAACTGGTTTTCTTCTTTTCATGCATGCATAGATACATAATCTAATCGCATCTCTACAGCTGAAGCATTACCTTTAAAACCTTTGAAAACATGGTTCCAAAGTATTTTGCTCTCACATTAAATATGTGTGACTAAGTCAGAAAAAATCAGGGTTAAAGATCTGAAGAAATATCGTAAGTTGTTTAAGAGTTTAACACTAACAAACTCAGCTAATCTGCTTCATCAGGGCTGTGGGTGTGGTTTGATCAGATTTATTGACAGTGCTGGCAAGAAAAGTAAAATCTGGTGACAGATTAGTGCGCAGAATTGTGTAACATCATCATCCTTTTCTTTTGCCCACGTCAAACCAGTGAGAAGAGCTCGGACAAAGACAACACAAACAAATACAGAAATTACTTGTATGAAAAAAACTGTTCTAACTTTGGCAGAAAATGTAAATTCCTGTAGGATGAGTCAGTCAAAACTAGGAGGCAGATTGAGAAATATGTTTTCAGGGACTTTTATAGGATCTTGTTACATAATTTTTATTTGCGGCTCAATGTTATCTTTTTCTGCTCCACAGGGCTGCATCAAAAGGCCTGTCTCTCAGTCTCATGGAAAGACTTATCCAGCTGTACGGGGACTCAGTGGTCCGCATGCTTACAGTTCAGTACCGCATGAACAGCGGCATCATGGATTGGGCCTCCAAAGAGATGTACCAGGGAAGACTAACTGCTCATAGCTCTGTAGAAAGACATCTCTTAAAGTGAGTGTGAGCTTGGTGATGGAGAGTATCTCACTTTTGTACTCCAGCAAATGATAATTCATTAAAATTTGTTTTTTGATGCAAAAGAGATCTGCCGGGAGTTTCCTGTGTTGAAGAGACCAGCGTGCCACTGCTTCTTATCGACACTGCAGGCTGCGGTCTGAGTGAGATGGAGGTCACAGATGAGCAGTCCAAAGGCAATCAAGGTTAGTCATTTTATTGTAACAACATAATTTTATGACAGTTTGTTGTGGGATCTAACAGTGTGTTCACTTTATCCTCAGGTGAGGTAGACATTGTTGAACTGCACATAAAGGCCTTGACTGAAGCTGGGCTTAAAGCTAAGGACATAGCTGTTATTGCTCCGTACAATCTACAAGTAAGTCCCTGATTTAAACTGGACCATAACATATATCTTAACTCAACTACTACTGTACTGTTTTGCTTTTTCATTTAAGCCTTTACATAGTTTCAGTTTAAGCATGAATAGATGCACAGATAATCCACAGACACATTGTACATTTTCAGAATTAAGAAAAGCATTTATATGTGAGATTACAAATACCTAAGTGAAACCTTTTTAAAATGTTCTAACGAAAATAATAGAATGTTAAAAAATTTTTGGAGCTCGCCCAATTTGTATGCAGCATAGCATTATAGCATTTGCACCCACTTTTGCTCAGTGTGAACAAGAGGTACAACTAATGCTGACATTTAAATATTAAATGCAACCAGACAGAAAAAGCAACTTACACATACTAATAAATAATGCAAAACTTTATTTTCCCTATTTTTAAATAAAAGAGCTGCATTTTCTTCACTTTCTTCAGTGAAAACATCTAAATATAGAAAATGTATCTAGCAGTTGTGTCTCAGAACAACTCAGTAATGTGGTTTTTACTGGTTTTGTCTCTGCAAAGGTCGATCTTCTGCGTCAGAAACTTTCTGCGAGGCACCCACAGCTGGAGATAAAGTCAGTGGATGGATTTCAGGGCCGAGAGAAAGAGGCTGTGGTGTTGTCGCTAGTTCGATCCAACAGAAAAGGTCATTCTTTTTGTCTCTTTCTGAGGCACTAACATCAGCATCAATGTACATATATACACACACATTTGTTCATTATTTTATTTTAGGTGAAGTTGGATTTCTGGCAGAAGACAGACGGATTAATGTGGCTGTTACGCGTGCGAGACGTCACATTGCTGTTGTGTGCGACACCCAAACTGTCCAGAATCATGCTTTCCTGAAGTCCCTCATTAATCATATGACTGAGTTTGGCGAAGTCAGAACAGCATTTGAGTACATCCAAGACATTGTGCCACAGAACTACACCCGCGAACACAAAGACCTAAAGGCTAATGCGTCTGTGTCCACCAAACAGAAGGTTAAAGACCAGTCATCCAGCAAGGCAAAGCAAGGACAAAAGAAGCCCACTGGTAGCAGCAGTAATGAAAATAATGCTAATGCTAAGCAAGCAAAGTCCTGCATATCAGCACTGACAGAGGAGGAACAGAAGAAGAACAGATGCACTGAGATCAGAGAGCAGGTGGAGAGCTTTCTGAAGGATTTAAATCACAGTGAACTACAGTTTCCATCATCTTTTAACTCTCATGACCGCCTGCTGGTCCACCAGATCGCTGAGGAGCTGGGTCTCGTACATGAGAGTAAAGGTGAGGGGAAAGACAGGTGTATCACGGTCTCCAGGCCTCTGGTGTCAACACCAGCTGAGGAGCCAACACAAGAAGAAGAAAGCAAAGAGTCAGCTGAGGAAGAGGAAACAGTCCCAAATCCCCAAAGAGAGATGCTCTGTCAACCTCCATTAGACTTGAAAAGTTTACATTTGGAGCGAATGAAGAGGGAGCAGCAGAAAAGGGAAGACAATACTCAGCAAAAAAAGCAACAGAACAACATCCCAACAGCTTCATCAAAGAAGCCCAAATCAGCTAAAGGTTTGTAGAAGACACACCTCATTTTCAAGTGCTTTTGTGACCTGTCTGATCCGATGTGTCAGCAACAATTCACCTGTACCGTTTCTCTACCAGGAAAGAACCGAATGAAGGCAGGCACCTGCGAGATCGCCGCCGCCGCCGCTCCAGACAATGACTTTGACGCACTTATCGATGCTGTCAAGAAGGCTGACAGTGTGTGCAGTTTTGTCAAATGTAAAGCTTCTGTGCTAACACTCGGACAGCTTTGCCTCTTCTGCAACAGGCAGTACTGTCTCAGTCATCATATACCAGAGGTAAGACAGGAAATAGTGTATGTGTTGATTTGTGTTTTTTATCAGGACATGTGGCTCTGACTTACCTGATTTGTTAATGTGTTTGCTATTGACAAAGTATTTTATAAGTCTGTGTACTGCTGCTTTGTGAGTTTAAGAAGACTGTAAAATGTGTAATGTTTAGTGTTTCTCTGATCTGATTGTAATGTTGTAAACTTTAGGTTCATGGTTGTGGAGATAAAGCCAAGTCTCACGCTCGGATGAGAATAAGCAAAGAAGGTGTTCTTTATGCCGGGAGTGGGAAGAAGGACAAGTCCATGGACCCCAATAAGAAAGCTTATCTGCAAAGGAAACTGGACTCTAAACTGAAAGATATGGCGTCACAGAGGAAACCAAAAAAAGAGGACAAATAATGATACGAAATCAACTCTGTAAATTTCACAGAACTGAAGACTTTATGAACATAATTAAACAGTTTAAATGTTTGAAAATGTTAGTCGTCTTGTTTGATCAAGAATACAATATGTTGCCTTTTGTGATGTTTAGTAGATACATTATGCTGCTGAAATTCAGGAGTGCAACAAGAATATTTAAACTGTGCAGCTTATTACTGTCCCTTATTTTTGTCAGTTGTAGCAGCTATAACACACAAAGAATCGTGTCTACTGTATGTAAGTTTACTCTACAGCCACTGTTATTGTCAGAGGACAGATTGTCAGTGAGCGGGAGTTCTTCTCTTCTTCATACAATCCAGGAGAGAAGTAGGGGAAAATCCTCTCTGTAAATTTGTCGCTGAATGTGTGAATTGTTGTCAAGTCATCAGCATTGATGAAAGCTACCTTTCCTTTGTCATAGTCCAGTTTTACAGTAATCCTGTCAGGCTTCTGCTTCAACACGAGCTTGGTGCGAGGCGAGGTCTGAGCCCAGAGTGCGTCTCCATTGTACAGGCCGATCACCCAGAAACCCTCAGACGGGTTGAGGAAAACGGCACTCTTCCTTTTGACGGACTCCAGGGCCACTCCGATGTACCAGTCTTTGCCTTGGCCCACCTCTACTGTCCAGCTGTGCTTTCCAGATGTGAACCATGTGGCTCCCAGCACACACACACGGTTGGTGCAGCGTTCAAGGTTGTCAGGTAAGAGCTGCTTTCTGCTGTATTGTACACAGGTCAACTCTTCAGAGAACTTTAAGTTGGACTGAGCTGTGTTTGGATCCAGAGTGATGGGAGCTGGGAAAGTAAACAAAGATTAGTGCGCTGAAAATACTTCGTATCGTAAACTTTAACTTAAGCCTTTGTCTGTTCACCCACCATATTTGACGATGTTAGCCATCTTCTTCCAAATTCCAAACTTAAGTAATCCCAGATGCTTTGCAGAGTTAATCAGGATATCTCTGATACACTCTGGCTCTTGAATGTTGCATTTAACCCTGAAACATGTTATAATAATTACATTACATTGTCAGCATCCGAGACAGAGAGTGAATTTAGCAGATGGTGAGATATGAATACCTTTTCTTTGTCTGCTTGTAGTCCTTAAGTCATGGAGAAAAAGTGAAGAAATGCATCTCATTAGTAGAATGTTAGGTGTATGTGCAAATCACATGTAGGTGTAACGCTACTGGAAATCAGCATTGATAAAAAGAGCAAAGCCTACACACTGACTCCGAACCACAAAACTTATTTAGATCAATCCCAGTTGGATGTTTGTAAAAATGGTCACCATGCCCATATAGACACCACCAAACCCTCCTAAAAAGTGGGCATGTAGAGACGATAATGCATCAAATATGTCAAGTATAAACATGAGAGGAAACACTAAAATATTTTTTAAGGACAAAAAGTAATTGAACAAGCAAAAGTAATTGCTATCAACAAGCAACACCTAAAATATTTTTTAGAAAATTATTCATTTTCAGACACCAAGATGTCTGAACCATAAATATGAATAGAAATACTGAAACAACGTGTATGCTTTTGTATCTTAATAGAAAATTATGATGTATGAGTGGATGATGATACACATTTGTAATGCTTTTCTTATGTATGAGATTTTCTTTCACATAAATGCATTTTTGATATAGTATTATTGTCTTTGTACTCCCATACCTTAGGACTGATGTATTTTTGACAGTGTTTATATTGTATTTTGTATTGCTCAAACATTTTTACCTAAAGACAAGCAAACTGAGATTTGAAAAGTAATAAATAAATGTGTGGTTTGGAGTCAAAGTGCAGTTGTCACTCTTATCACTGAGGCTTAAAGAAATGTCCCTAATGTTGTGTAAATAATGGCTGTTACCTGCAAAAATGGTAAATCCTTCGCGCTTAGGGCCGTCTCAATATCACTGATGATGGAAGAGAGGGTTTTGATCTGCTCCTTGATGTTTTTCAGCTTCTCACACATCACCTGACTCTTAATTTCCTCTTCCTGTTTGAGCACCTTCAGTCTTGTTTTTTCCTCTTCCCAGAGGAACTGGTGTAGCTTCTCAAACTCCTCCTTAATTGATTTCTCAGTTTGAGAGGCTTGGATCTGTAATGTTGTCGGAGTTGGTTATTCTTAGCACTAAACAGGAGTAATGTTTGTGTGCACCTGTCAGCTTGACAATGGCTTGGAAGTGAATGAACAAGTCACACTTGTCAGATTCCGGTGCGAGTACATAACTCATGTCATGTGCTGATGGAGACAATCAGTAGCAAGACAGTAGCTTTTTACCTGAATGTAGCTTTTTGTTTCCTCCCAGTGCTCCTTTGTCTTGGTCACTGTTCTGAGCTTTTTCCTCAAGGACTCCAGCATGGCTGAAATTTCTTTCTGTAATGTCCACAAAAGAATCATGAACTAAAATCTGCTACTGAATTAATCAACAACTATCTTGATAATCAGTTTACTGCTTTTCTGTTTTATATCGTTAACAAAATTTCTTTAGAATTACATTTAAAGATGTCACCTCAGACCTGAATTGTGATGTCACTATTTCGACATGTCTACCATTGATTAATTGAGAAAACATTTGTCATATTAATCAATAATTAATCGATAATAACTATCGTTAACCCTATTAAATTCCCTTCTACACCTAAAAAAAACTACAATAGTAACAAATATTTGCTGTCAGATAACTAATTGAATTCTGTGTTTTCATGTGTTGGAGTCTATGTAGAGTAAATCCCCTTGTTATTTACCAGTTTCTATTTTTACTCTACCTTTTTCTGTTGGGCTGCCTCCTCTACTGGGCAACACTCATGGACTTTATGCTGTTTTGATGTTTGGCAGACGAGACAGATGGGCTCCTCATCGTTCTGACAGAAGATCTTCAGCTTCTCGTTGTGAACGCAGCAGACTTCTTGATACCGGCTGGTCCTTCCCTCTTGATACTTGTCTGCAGCTATCTTTAGTGCCAGATTGATCGGAGGCCTCCCGGGGGCAGACACGGTACGACACACAGGACATTCCCGACATCCTTTCCATTCCCAGAATTTGTGTAAACAAACTCTGCAGATATTGTGGCCACATTTTAGGAGGACAGGAAGGCAATAAATATCAGAGCATTGAGGACAAAGTAAGTCCTCTTCAGGGAGTGAGCTAGTTGCTGCCATCAGGTTGGAAGTCTTCCTGTAAAGTGCGGTTACAGGAAGTCCTTCCTGCTCTTCAGGTGTACTGACTGACAGCACAACCCTGAATGCTTGGTTGAAACTCCTGTAAATGCTGGCAAACTAGTATGACTGGTTAAATATGCATCAAGTATTACACACATGTTAGAACAGTCATGTGTATGTCATGGTAGCAGACTGACATTCACGTCCAACAAAAATAGTTTAAGAACATAAAAAAACCCCCACAATACAAATAGTCAATGGCAGCACTAAAATCATTGAACAGTAGCACATTCACTTTCATTTTTTATTTCCATGATGAAATGTTTCCATATACGACACAGTACCATGGTATTGACCCAATGCATAAATATATTAACAATGCATTTTAGTCAGACTCTAAATCATTTAAAATCATGGTTATATCAACATGATGTCTAGAAAAAACATAACAATTCTTCATGTATTTAAATGTTTTGTTATTACTGCATTAATCATCTGAGGAAGGCAAAACTTAGAGGCAAGAACAGAGGTAGTTTAAACCGTTAAAGATGAGTCGCTGTACTGTCAGTCAAATCTTATTCATACCCCAGAACCAAGAATAAAAAGTATAGATAACATCTATGTTTTACGAGGGTTATACACTGACTGTGCTACAGGCAAACAGACACTGAATCAACAATATTGTGGATGAAGGGACCTCAGACAAAAAGCGTTCAGAAGGTCAAGTCGTGAAGTGTTCTCGAAATGAGAAACGTAAGTGCTTGTGCAGTAAAAGTAAATGTGTTGGACTCTCTCTTCTCATGTAGTCAACTTACTCACATGTTGTTTGGAGAGAAAACTAAATCCTTCATATTATAAAGCTACAGCATTGTGCTCAGTATTCCTCAAACTTGATGATTTGACTATGAATGTTTAATAGTATTTGTTGAAATGAGTCTTTAAAAAAAAATTAGTAGAGAGTTTTTGAGGAAAATCTACTGTATATGAAAAACAATTTTGATTAATATAGCCTTTTTCCCAAATCCAAAAAAACCCAAGTCTAAAATAAATTGAAGAAATATAAAAGCAATATGAAGGATAAAAGCAATTGAATATTAAGAAATACTATAATAAACAATTCTGAAATAAGTAAA
Source organism: Centropyge bicolor (assembly GCA_037975185.1). Classification (NCBI taxonomy): domain Eukaryota; kingdom Metazoa; phylum Chordata; class Actinopteri; family Pomacanthidae; genus Centropyge; species Centropyge bicolor. The sequence continues at coordinate 12,713,046 of JBBMOC010000009.1, read as the reverse complement.
TACACAGTTTCATGAATTCATGATCTGATGTAATCCAACTTTGTTGCTTGGCATTTTGAACAAAACATGCAACAGTAAATGATGTGATAGCTCCGTTTTGTTGTCCTCTAAAAGATCAAATCTGACTGTTGAGATTTTACCAATTCATATTTACATATGACTACAAAAATGAAGACACTACATTAAACATACTGTAAATTATTATTTGAAGTGTGTGTAGTTGGTCAAAGAAGATCCTTTCCCAATAGGTTTCCTTCTCAACAATATTATGTTGACATCAGACTTAAGAGTAAAACATTCCCAGAAATGGACAGAAAAGGAATTTCTATGAACACAATGTGTGTTGATCCTGCTCCTTAATCTTAGTGAATAAGGAAAGAAAACAGCTGCATGTACCTGTTTTTATAAAGACTTACTAGTTTTTGAATGGTTAAGAGATTTTAGTTTGTTTTTAGGTTTTACAAAACACCTCAAATAAGTAAAACTTTCAAAACAAATTAACATGAGAATAGTATGTACATGAATACAATAATAAATATACCATGTATGAAATCAGTTATATTCAGAAGTGGCTCTGAATATCAGAAAAAAAACAGTTGAGTAAAGAACAAGTGGATGTTGTGTAAAAGATAATATAACAAACCCTGTGACTAAAACTATGGAGATATCACTGAAGATCAATTCATCTCGACATTAAACAATTCTAATGCATAAAATAGCAAATACAAGTTATAAATGCTCTTTGGACGGCCCATGTTCCTCTAGATTTAAATTCTGCAACAAATGGCCAGTCGTCAGAGGCAATGTAGGTTCTTTCTTCTTCAGCTTATATATTGAAATATACCACTGTCAGTCACACGTCCTCAGTCAGCTGTAACTCACAGGCTGATGGCTGTCGAGGTGGATGCCATGATCGTGTCCTCAGAGACGCACTCTGCAACGCTCTGGGTTCAGTTCGGCATCCTCTGCGCGCAGCAGTGAGCGATTACTCCTCAAACATCTTCAGCACATCCTGAGGCCGCCTGCTTCTCTCAGATCAGTCAGGAGCCTGCGAGGCTTCACGCTGCTGCGTCTGCAGATCCAACGCACAAACAAAGGCTCCCTATCACACAAATCCAGGCTTCATGGAGGACTTGAAACATTTAGGACAACCCTTTGTCCCGTTTGTCTGCAGACACCTGGAAGGATAAAACAGTGAGTGCCAGCTTTATCTCTCAGCCTGTGAATCTGTTACAATAAAGAATACACATATTAAAGTACATCTTTGACTTCTTTTAAAAACCAGAGCTGGAACCCAATACTGTATTCACTAGGGTGAATTAAGTCTATTTCATGTCTTTTAAAGTTATGTGTGAAGAACAACAATATTAAAATCTCACTCAATAATTTATCTCTAGACTTCAGAAATAACAGAAGTGAATAGCATGCTGTGCTAGAACACCCACTTGAGATGGAAAATGTGGGAACAGGGTAAAGCCTGCAGTTTTTGGTCCCTGTCCCCGATGGACTCTCCACACATGCCGCAGTAGAGCTCCAGCTCCTCGACACACTGCAGGAACTTCACCACCTGCTCTCTGAGCTCCTCCTGCTGCCCCCGGCTTCGATAAATCCCCTCACATAGGCAGTGTACTTTCAGCGTACACAGCTTCAGATACATGACAGAGAAAGACCATCAGTATTACATGATTGTCATTATTGATTAATTTGCAGGCTATTTTCTTAATGAAAATTGCCAATAAAATGTCAGAAAATAATAAAAATGGCATAATTTCCCACAGTCGAAGTTCATGTCTTCAAGTGTCTTGTTTTGTCTGACCAACTGTCAAAAACCCAAAAATATACCTTTCACAACCAGTGTTGGAAAGTAACTACCTACATTTACTCCAGTACTGTACATAAGTAAAATTTTGAGGTACTTTACTAAAGTGTATCCAATTTATGCTACATTATACTTCTGCTTCGCTAAATTTCAGAGGGAAAATTTTTTTCTTCACTACATTTATTTAACAGCTATTGTTACTTTGATTTCTACATACGAAACATATGATCAACTTATTAAATATGATACACTGTTACAGATTAAAGGCCCCACATTGCCTCTCAGGGAGTTTCAATTATGTTGGTGATGAGACCTGCTCAGGTTGGAGTTGTGCAAACCTATGCTGGGATTTACGTGAGCTCTTCTTGTACTTATAGTAATGACAAAGGCGTAGATCGCCCCGCATGTAAAACTGATAATTATTGTGTGCATAAGAAAATAAATGTATAATCTTTCAGGACCTTGAAGGCTCTGCACGTTAACACTCAATTTAACATACTTTTTGCATAGTGAGTACTTTTACTTTTGATACTTTCAGTACTTTTTGCTGGTAATGGGTATGTGCTTTGACTCAAGTAGAGATTTTACAGGATTTTGATTTGATCTGAGTACTTCTTCCTCCACTGTATGTTGCAAAGAAGTCTATTACAAATGGTATTTTTGCTTAAAATATTACCAAAACAATTATTTGATTTTTAAAAAAGGTTCTAATTGATTTTCTGTCCATTCACTTATCAGTTAATGGACTAATCGCTGCATCTCTACTTGTGTGTTTTGTTCTGTGTGTGGAGCATTGGTTACCTTGTTTCCCATTCCATCTGCCAGTTCCTGTGCTCGCTGCAAAGAGTCAAGAGCCTGAAAGATGAAAAGTGACAGAGGGTGTGTCATAATTACCACACAAAACATTTACGTCAGTCATATTTTGCAAGTGAGTTTTATATATATAATTATAGGTACCTTGTCAAATTCTTTCTGCACCAGCCAACACTTGGCAACTCCCAGGTAGACTTGTGTTTGTCCAAGACGGTTTCCAATCTCAGTCATGATACCCAGTGCAGACTCATAGCGAGGGAATGCTTTCTAGATGGATGAGGAGAAAAAACCGCATAAAGCTCAAATTTTAGATGATTTTTTTTTTTTTTTGTGAGTCAAAACATGTGAGAAAGCACATAAACATATAAACCAATATCCTTAAGTCTGCACACATGATGGCACCTTACATCAACGTCCTGCCTGCAGCGGTGTATGTCTGCAAAGTTTAGTAAGCACAGAGCCTGCAGAGGACGGTCGCCATGCTGCAGAGCAATCTTCATCGATTCCTGTTGAAGTGGAGAACAGTTTTTAGAGAACAGAGTCATTGGCCTGAGCTCCTCACCTGTGACACCAAGTAATGCAAAATTATGGAAGATCATTTTGAATCATTTCTAGTCAGTAGTCAGATCATAATATCAATAGATAAAGTCAGATTTAATGGCAGTGTTAAACTAACAGTAACATATGCTATAATATGCTTCCTAACATTAAGTCACATTATGGATGCAAATATTTCATAGGGTGGATTTAATGGGAAAAAAAAGACACGTAATGGCTGCATTTACTTAAATCACTTTGCAATTATTTCATTTAGTAGCTTTGGTATATTTTCAAATCAACCAGACTGAGAAGCGATGTGGAACGTGAGACATTGTTGTTTCACTTTTAGGACAACTCTTGTACTCTGGAATTCTAAATATGACAAGATGTGTAAATTGTTAGGCTAAATGTGTTCGGCAAATGTAATAAATCTGAAATGCATCCTGTCGTCTTGTTACTATACTTTTGCACTCCAAGGCAATGACATCAAGTTATTTTTCACCCTTGGTACACAATTAGAACACAGTGAAGACTAAAGCCACCCTCTTCATTAACACTTTAAACCAGCGCCTCTGTGAGCATATTTTTGTCGAGGTCTAAGGCCTGGCACACCAGAACAACTGGCGCTTGCACCTGTCAGCAGCACAACATCTACTGTATCTGCAGCTCCCGACACCAGAACGGCCAAAGGCATCAAGGGACGGCGACTTTGTGAGGAAACAAAAACTGTGACATTCTCCACAGAGTTATGTAAGTTTGTCTTTGTGGGATGAATCTCCGAGGACAGTAATCATGTGTCGGTTATAAAACAATACCTCACAGCATTCCATGGCGTCTGGCAGGCGCTCCAGTTTCCTGTAGGCGACAGACATGTGGTACTGGCTCATGGCTCGATACTTGAGGCTCCAACCCTTGCCGTAGTCATTGACGAGCTCAGCTGCTTTGCAGGGGAAGAACAGGGCTTTCTCATAGTCCTGTTGGCAGAGGTTATTGATGAGTAAGAGTTCTGATGTCCAATAACTGCCCACAAATAGTCGTATCATATCAAATGTCCTTTAGATACCGCTGACTCTGACTTTTTGGTTCGTAAGAAAGTATTTTTCATATGTGCCTCCAGTTTTATTAACAGGCATATTATACATTTCCTTTCATAAGATAACGTGACATATGAGTGCATTCTTCAAACGCTACTTCCCCACAATCCCATTGAAACCAATCCTCCCCGGGAAGCCGAGGGATTACTCTTACAAATACTCTGATGTCAAGGGTACTACATAAGCCCCCACCAGCACAGCCTGCTCACTCCGCCCTTGTTTTACAATGCCCAGCACTACACGAGCTAATCATTGATGATGTTTGCTTGGATGCTCTGCAGGGTTATCATACTCTGCAAATACATTGGCAGTTGTCAGTATTGATTGTGCAATCAAGACACACGTGCAATCCAATGAATTTTTTACCCAAATTAAAATCCCTGGAAGCAATCAAAGTATTTAGATCCTTCACGGCTCAGAAAGGTTCTTATTCAGACTCCCTGTCTATTATAACTCATGCGAGAATCATTTCTACAGGAAATTAGTCAAAAGCTAGGATGTAGTATTTGCAGTGCAGCACACATTTAAATGATCAAAATCAGCTCAACTCAGAACAATCATTCATTTCATAAAAAGCACCTTAAGCTGGACATAGATGTTTCCCAGACTGCAGCAGACTCTGCACTCCAGCATCTTGTCGTCATTGTTGTGTGCGTAGCGCAGGGCCTTCTCGTAGCTCTCCAAAGCTTTCTGGAAGACGCTGAGGCCCAGGAAGGCGTTGCCCATACTGAGACACACCTGGCCGTTGAGCTGCAGGCTGACGGTGGTGCCCTGCATGTTTAAGCAGGTCTTACAGTAGGACACCGTTTTCTGAAAGTCGCACAGCTTCTCGTTGCTGCGCGCCAAGTTCAGGTAGCCCTCCGTCAGGTAGTCTGGGTCCTCCATTTCTCTGGCTGTGTCGATTTGATCTAGAGCATACTGCGAAGAGAGTATAGGGTGATGGAAAAGTTGCAGGCAAGCTGTGAATAATAAGATGGATGTTACGTCTTAAATTCTGCTGCTGGATAAAAGAAAAATGAGATGATACATTTACTCAAAGACATAAGGCCTCTGCTTTATACAGTCCTCATTAAAGCTGTGTGAAAGAGAGCGGGTGCTACTTGTGTAAAGATGATTATGTCAACAAGACACCCCACACTGATACTCAGGTTGCAGGGCACTTATTTACTCTGCATCGCGTGGAAGCCACAAATTAACCCATGCTTCTCAAGATCACTGTAAATGGAACCAAGACGGTGACCTTTGACCTCTTTGCGTTCAATAATCACTTGGATCTTGTGGAAATGTTAAAGTGCTGCTGCAGCATGAACTGTACCAGACCTGAGCAGACATGATGACATATAAAATTGATGAGATATACAGTGGCATTCAACCTCTCTCACACACACACACACTGCTGCTGGTTGCATAACACAAAATATGATCTCACAGGATTTAAAATTTGAGAAATGTCTTAACGTGAATTACCTAAAGTAAATGACAACTTCACTATTTAGAGTAGAAATATTAGATACATATTTTTCCAAACCATTAATGAAAGAGTATTCTCATCAATATGCACTCATTACATGTTATTCTGATAGCTCAATTGTTCTTACCTTTAGCATATCTTTATATTTTCCCATTTCCGAGTGAGCTGTGATCAGGCACCCCAACACCCGAAACTTCCCTCCAGGATCTGAGGTCTTCTCCAGCACTTTCGTCCAGACATGCAGGGCTTTGTCCGTCTGATTGGACTGATACAACCTCAGGCCCTTCTCTATCTGCTGCTTGGTTTGGTCCTGGCCCATCTCTGGTGCAAGGCGCCTCATAAAAATATTCATTCGTTTAGGCCATGCAGTTTCAGTGAGGCTGCAAGAAAGTAGATCCTCGCCATGCACAGTACAAACTCCAAAGAAGATCCCTTGAAGATGATCCTCTGAGAGCTCGGAGCCAGAGGGCCTACCAGATCCCGCTCTCTCAGCTCCGGCTGTGCTGAGATGGGGAGGAAACTGGATCCACCGAAGTAAAACGGCAACACACCAAGACCATTATCACCAATCGTGTCGCAGAGAGCCGGAAAAATACCTTCCCCATTTAACCCTGCAATGATCCCCTCTCACCATCAAGAGTTCAAAAATTCTCACTCAGATTTCCGTTTGAAAAATGCCAAAGAAACACGTTTCCCGGCGGAGTGCTTGCAGCGATATCCCAGAATATCTACACCCTCCACACCCCAGCGAAAGGAATTCTCAGTACCCCCCGTGTCCAACCCCCTCCACCTTCCTCCTACTGCTGGCGCTACAGCAGATGGCCTTGTCACTCTAGACCATGTGTCCCTTCAGGAATTCTGTCCTGCCCTCAGCAAGCAGCCCCAAGGTCACTACAGCTCCTCGCGATCTACCTTCGCACTAACCCTCATTCACTGACCAAACGCTGGACCACGCATTTTTACATCATAAACCTCTGGAGCATTGAAAACACACATCCACAAATGGATCTCACTGGACTCTTACATGTGGGACCATGAACTGTGATACGGGGGCTATAAACAGCTTTATTGCCCAACATTAAGCGACTGCATGTCAGATGGTGCTCGTAGTGGCCGTCAGTTCCTATTGGGAGTTCTTATGGAGGCGCATACGTGCCCCTAGAAACCCCCACCCCTCATCTTGGCGTCAGCAACTGATGCTTAGAATAGTTCACAAAGTCTGACATGTTACTGGGTTTGGGTTTCAGCTGCACAGCCTCCTGCAACACATCAATGGGATCAAAGTTTTGGCCTCTCTGTAGTAGCTTTCTCTCCTTCAACCCCTCCCCTCTCCCAAGGACAAAACAGACACCTTTACCACCTCGCCATTCACAAGATGCATGACCAATCCAAAGATAAATACCGTTGGGAGATATGTCTTTGTTGAGGCAAAGTTTTCAAGTGCACCCAAATGCATCGCTGTGTAATTAAAAGAATGAAAGATCCTGAATCCTTAGTAATAAACATAATATTAATGTTAGGGATGTTGCATAAAAGGTAAAGGGCCATAAATATCAAAACAAAGAGTGACAGCTTGTAGCTACAGTGATATATTTAACATTTCTGGTAACAGTTTAAATTGGACATGGTACATCAAAAAATACAATCTTGAGACAAGAAACTGAAAAATTAAAAAGTTAGAAAACATCATCTGTTATCATGTTTATGCACAATTGACAACTGAGGATATTTAACCTACAACATCATGACACACTTATTCATATACAATACTGTATACTGAGGGATGTTTCATGTTCATTTAAGGTTTTTACATTGAAGTTGTTCATGCGTGTCAACAAACGAGCAGTGCTCAGGGAAACAATGTCGATTATTTCACTGGTTACAGCATCATCACAAACTTTTCGACTTCTTGGCTAAGGGATCCACAATGAGACACACTGTAATACAAGCACGTGATACACACAGAGCGCTGAACTGTTTTTACTGGTCCGGTGGTGAAGTCAGAATGGAATGAGTGACACAGAAACCAGCTGAGTAAATACATTTAGAGCAGGTCTCCTCACAGGATGTCTCAACAGTGAAGTCATGGTAAGTTATCCAACAGTCTTCCCTGATTCTCCGTGGTGAGTTTGTTGACCACAGTGTGAACATCCAGAGGACAGTTAGGCCAAAACAAACTGCCAGTTTGTGAGGAGGATTTTTATACCTCTGATTACAGAGACGACAGATGTGGCCGGGTTAAACTTTAACGTGTTTGCGTCACCTTTCTTACATTTGTCTCTGAAGACATATATGCAGCCATTACAGCTAGCCACCTTCCACAGTGAAGGAACACAGCTCCACACCTCAGGGAAGCGCAAGCGGGTGAAGCTCTCCAGCAGAGGGTTGTAGCACACCAGGGAGTCCCCCTCTGCTACGATGAAGATCACGTCCATGTGGACCGCAGCGTGCATGCAGCCTGCGAATGGCAGCATGTACGGTTTGATCTGGCATTTCTGGGAGGCCGTGTCAAAGCACTGAATCAGTCGAGATGGCTTAGTAAAGAAGTCCATGTCATTTTCCTCCCCTCCGAGCAGGTAGATGGTACCTCCCAGGTTAACACCAGCAGCCCCTGACACTGCTGTGTCCAGCTGGCTGGTCTCTGTCCACATATTGTCCTTCACTGTGTAATAGATGACGGCGTTAGACAATGTGTCCTGCAGTGTCTTACCTCCTAGTGAGTAGATAGCGTCCTCAGTAGAGACAGAAACCATGGTGTGGTGGAGGCGGTCTCTGGGCAGTGGGGCACAGCGCTCCCAGTCCATGGTGTGCATGTTGCACTTCCACATGCGGCGAGGGATGGACCCCCCCACCACATACAGGTCACCTCCGTGTTTACAGGCTGCAGTGATCTGATGGCATAAACTGTTCTGGCCGCTCACGCTAATCGCATCGTCCTCGTCACAGTGAAGTGACACAGCCAGGGAATGAGTTCGCGTCTCCTCTTTGCCAATCAGGTAAATGTGGACATTCTCACCAATTTCCTGTAGACGTACAAGATAAAGACATAGCAGACATAAAATTTGAGCACCCTGTTCAAAAATATTGTTTAGCTGTAGATGAAAGAATGTTACCTTGAGATTTTCTTGCAGGATACAAGAAAATTCCTCTCTCTCCACCTTGTTGTGGTTTATCCATGACTCGATGGCCACTGTTGGATTCTGGGAGCTGGGAACTCCATCTGAACACAAACAAACACAAAGCCTAGTGAGTGACATTCATAAAATGTGTTTTTTAACCTAATTATTTCAGAGTGTAGAGGGAGAGAAGAAATGGGAGGGTCAAACCTGGGACAATGGGTCATAAGCTGATTGCCTTAACCATTCAGCTACCGGGACAGCTCATAAAATATTTTAATTGAAGGTTAAAGGACTTAGTTTTAGTAGTTAGTTTTGGTCAAATATGTGACCACTGCATGCTAAAGCAGTGCAGACTTCACAGGTTAACCTACCAGGTTATACTGCACTATTGTCCAATGCTGACTGTTTCAGATGTCATGGCACATAGTGATAGGACAGCAGTGGGTCATACCTTTGATGATGTCCAAGAGCAGACAGAGAGGCAGATTAAGAAATTCTTCAGTCTGATGCAGCTGAGCCAGGTGGATTTTAGCACAATGCTTTGCTGCCGTATACAACTCCTGGTCACTGTGTCTGTCTGCAAGCCACATCACCTAGGACAAAAAGAGGTAATTATAAAACTGATACTGGACAATTCTGACTAATTACCAGAAACCAACATGCTATGAGAAAACGTGACTCACCTGCAGGCAGTTCTTGACCTCCACTGTCCGTGAGAGGAAGCGGGAGCATTCCTCAAACAGTGCAGTCAGCTGGTACATATCTGCCATCTCATAGGTGTCCTGCAGCTCCTCCACCCTCAGTTTAATCGTGCCGTGATAGATATAGTCAATCAGCAGCTGAAAGACAGTGGCGCTGACATCCTTCAGCTCAATAGAGCGGTTGTGGGACTCTTTTAAGTTGGAGGTGAACATGGAGCGAAAAAAACTGCTCTGAGCTGAGAGCACTAGCCGGTGCAGGTGAAACTCTTTGCTGTCCACAGTGACGGTGACATCAGCGAACAGGCCATCCTCCAGACACAGGTCCATGATGCTCTTCACCACCCGGCTGGAGTGAGAGCGGTCAGTGAAGGTGTATCCCAGGAAGTAGTTCTCCTCTCCTGCAGAGCCCCCAACACTGAGGCCCCCCTCCTCACTGGACTCCATCTTTGCTGCTCACCTGATAAAGTCACCAAACAGCTCAGAATCCATTTACACTCAGTCGCCAGTTTCGCCAGACATGTCTAGTTAAAACCAATGCAATCCAACACAAAAGCCCTGCAATAAATTCTGCTTTCTTGAAGGTTCAGATGTTGTTGAAACTTTTCTATTTACTTGTAACCATGATGTGTAGTGAAGTGGTCTTTAGTGGACAATCTGTGTATTGTATTACTGTACTGAGAATTCTGGTTGATTATTATCATCATTTTGGATACTGTCCTTTGTGGTGCTGTTAAAATGTTTTGCATTATATTTAAGGATTTTCTGATGATTTTCTAATGATCACCACCGATTTATTTCAACTGGGAGAAACTAAATATTAGATACTCATCAGTAAAACACAGCATAGTACAACAGGTGAGATGGTTTTAGAGACAGAATCGATGTCTTTGCACATTTTTTTGATGTCCCATTTCACCATATTTGAACCCCATGAAGCATGACAACACATGAACTACAGACTCTGATTCAGAGTTCATGTTGGTGTTCACAATTACTACCTGGCTATGCTATGCTATGCTAAAGCTTGCTATGTTGTGTTTACGGTTACGACCAGCTAGCGTTAGCATCCACAGCAGCTAACGGTATCTAGCTAACGTTCCCTCGGGTTAAAATTCAACCGTGATATCGTGAAGGTAAAGTTATAGCCTGGGCTGACAATAGACCATAGACTTGTAACGCTTAATGAACAGTAAACACGCGTGGTTACCTTTATTTCCACTACTTTGTCATCCAGTAGCAGCTGAACTCTTCACCGGAAGTAAATAAACTTTTTCATCGGCCAACTATGAAGCGACTCACTAGTCTCAACTGGAGCTACTGTCGCCATGTGGTGGAGCTGTGTTACTACAGCTCTCATTTTAGAAACCCCACTGTAAATAATTCTGGACGACAGCCTACCCTAAAAATAATGCATTTGTGACACCACGTACTGTTTATCATGTTCACCAACTGCACGAGGTTTTAAGAATATATTATATAGTTGTCTTTTTCCAATTTTACCTAAAGCCAACGGAGTGGGCTTGAAAATACTGCGTGGGCATTATGCATCTAATGAAGTCTTGCATGAAAGGTTTTGTTTGGATAATAGCACTTGAACACTCTATTAGAAGCATACTGAGACTGTAAATCAGAGCTGGCTTCACCCACTGAGTCTGTTAAAGCTTAAAGTTAAATGAAAAAAAAAAAATCTCGTTTAATTTGACCTAATTATGTTGAAAAGGGCCCTCACCCTGATACTGGCTTCATGGATGTTTGATTTAGTTCTTATATTCTTTTTCTGTTTTTGCATTTTGTATTGTTCAACATCAATATACTGGGAAAATGCTTTGTTCAAGCAATGGCTCACATATTTGTATTTAAATTTGGCAGAATAAAAGGTGAAAAAGTTTAGTTGCCTTTGTGAACTTCAAGTCCTGCTCGCACAAAATTCTGCATGAATAATAAGTACCAGGGATCTAAAAAGGCTGTCTGCTCTGCATTACAGCCAACTGGCTTTTGGTGCCTTTTTCCAAGGTGGAAAAATGCACGGTATTCAGGCTGAGTTGCTTCTGCCTGAGTTCACAAAAGTAGGCGAGGGAGAGCGGAGGTGAGAAGGATGCGGTGTATTATCTGTCGGTAAAAAAAAAGAAAGAGAAGAACAAACATGAAAATACAGCTTCAAATATGCTATCAGGTCATTTTATGGCTTTGGTTTGAGCGAGCACTGCAAGGTAAGTAGAAACAGAGCATCTTTTAACAGGGCTGTGTGATGAGGACCTACATTTTTAGATTGTTTTACAATGATACTGCATGGACTGTTCAATCACAGCACAGTGTCAGTGTATGGAGGTTTATCTGCAGTGACTAATTTCAATTATATGGGACTTAAACTTCAGCATTTTCTACTTTAGATGTGGCTGCAGGCAAAAATCCAACTGGCTCATCAGTCTCTGATGCAAACCTGATGTTTGAGGTACTTTGCACATTTTAGAGATAATAGAAATCTGCATGCAGATAAAATAAATATCTTGCAATATTTTAGTGGCAGAATAAGTGATGGATATTTCTCTTTTCATCTCGTTTGCAGATCTTGCTGGGCGGGATCGAGATGGACCAGGACAACAACATTGTCCTGCTCGACAAGGAGCTGGCATCGATGAGGTCGGGGCGGGCTTTCCTGTCTCAGATCAACGACAACATCCCCAGAAGTCAGAGCTCCATGGTGCAGATGGTGAGCACACTCGAGGGTCAAAGGAGGAGGCCGCTGACTCCAGCTCAGTTTGAGACTCTCATCCTGAGCATGGTGTACTCTGCCCACCAGGCCTGGCATCAGGAGAGAGAAGAGGAAAAGGAGGCCTGGAGTGGAGTGCTGCTCCAGCTGGCAAATGTCACTGTCCATGAACTACGAGGAAGTCCTCTCTTCAGTTATACATGATACACATACTCCCATTCTGCATGAGATAAAGTGATTTGCAATAAGTTGCTTGCCTTAAATCTTTCCGTAATGTGTATTCATAATAGTGCATGTGATCTAACATTTGTACAATAAGGACTCAATTATGTATGAAATATGATACTTGTTTATTAGAGTACACTAGAAAAAGATTTGTCAGAACATACAAGAATTCCAGTTTTGAACTAGTTTATAAAAGTATAGCAGAAATGTTTTCAAACATTCAAACAATCCCTGAAGTTAGACACCCAACAAACAACAAAGAAATATATACATGGATTTCCAAGATCCTCACTATCATATAGTTTACTTCTTCCTCATCTGTGCTTGTTTTGGTTTGGTACACTCAGTCTTGGTCTTGGTTTTCGTCCCTGATTCTTCCAGAGAAGCCAGTTTCTTCTTGAGCTTTGCGTCCCCAGCGGGACCTTTCCTGTCCCTGCTGGAGCGCTGCTGACTCCTCCTCTGGCCTCTTAAACTGTCAGCTGAGGTCGACGTTTCCTCCTGTTTGTGTCGATCACTCATCAGTGACTCGTTTCTGTCCCAGACGAGCACTGTCACACCTGTGAGGGAATATTACGCAGCTTTAGTGACGCAATCTGACCTCGTCAGAAAACAAGACATCTATCAATAATGAGCTTTTGAAGAACTCACCCATTCCGGAGCCAATCACATCACCCATTGGATTGAATTTATTGACCTGTAAATAAATATTTTCATGTGTTAATAACTCCAGTTTCAGTGCCTGTAATGTTTTGGGTTTTTTTTTATTTCAAAACACACTCACAGATTTGATTCCTGAAGCAGTGGGATCTTGCAGCTGGTACACGAGCTCCGCTGTGTTGGAATCAAAGATGTCGATGGTTCTCTGCTCGCCGGGGCAAATCCGGTCATCAGGGTAGCGGCCTGCCACAATTAGGTCATAGACCGGGTGCCATGTGGCCTACAGAGAAATAATAACATGCCCTCATGCAACGACTGACTTTTTCACATATATCTTAAACATGAATGCCAATAAGATGAAAGCAAACCTTGATTGGCGTGAGATGCTGAAACTGTCTGTGTGGATGTTGGATGATATGTTGTGGCTTTGACCAATCAGAGGACGAGTAGACCCGGATCTGGTCGTACTGATCTGTGGTGAGTAGCTTGGAGCAGTCCAGTGGATTGAAATAGGCTGTGAAGAGATGACAGTACTCGCTTTACCAAAATAATATAGATTTTTTTTTACCACCTGTGGTCACAGCAGCTGTAATACAAATCATGGCTGTCAAGAAATTATAGGTTTTTGTCCAACTCTTCTATTCGTGAACTCACATAAAAAGTGGAAGTCAAGAATTTCTTCATAACTGACCAGACTTGAACAAAATTAAAGACAAAGAAACCACTTGCACCATACCAAAAAATGACACTTCTATTTACTACTTCACAACTACAACAAACTTAAGTAAGAAAGGGATTTCTGAATGAGAGAGTTACCTGAGTTGACCGCTTTCTCGTGGGGCAGGTCATGGAGGAAACTCTTCTTGTCTTTGATGTTTCTCAGGTCCCAAAGTTTCACGCTGTGGTCGACTGAGGCTGTTGCCAACAACCAATCACATCGGGAGTTGAACTCTGCATGGGTCACTTTGGCTTTGTGCAACTTGTCGCTGAAAATCTACAACATTAAAACAGAAAAAAAAGAACTGTTATTAATTAAAATAACACATTCTGATTTCATTACATTACCTTCTATTTGAGACAGAGAGTCAATACATTAGAATAACTCTGTGTGATAAAATTATATTCTTCACTGGAAAATGGACACTTACTTTTTGGCCATCCAAACTCAGGAGTATAAGCTGTCCCACATTGTCTCCTGTCACAAGCATCTGTCGGCTCACTGACACATCTACACAGCAGTACCAGTAACTGTAAAGGAAAAAAAATACTGAATAAAACAGATGTAAACAGAAGCATAGATGAAGCTAAAAATTCTTCAATGCAACATTAAATTTAGAATCCAACAGTGAAAATCTATTAAAAATATTTTTTCTAAATTAATGACAAATAACGAAAGTAATATTTCTTATCAGTGCTGTCCACAAAACACGTAAAAAAACACATTGAATATATAATGAATACATTGTTACAAATCTTAAACCAGGGTTTTGTTTTTCATGGAAAGCTGAAATTTAGGAGATGCACGTGTTTTTTTTCTCCATCTCTTTGCTGAGCATCAGTCTTCTTTGCACTTTCCTCACCAAACATTGTGATTATCATGGCCACAGTCTGGAGTTCTGGACAGGAGGGTGGGTGCGAGGCCCTCAAAGCTCTGCATGGTCAATGTGCCCTCACCAGAAGCCACATAGACTTTGGAAAGGTCCATCGGGCAAAACTTCATCCCTCCGATAAAGTCTCCTGCTCCGTTCTATGCACAGAAACACAAACGCAGGACTATCACAGGGCAGTTATTAGCACTACACTGCCACACAAATGATTAGCATGAAATCAGTGAGGGCCATCTGGTAAGAAGACTGATGCTCAACTGATCAGGCCTAAAATCTACAACCCTTTTTTTGGCTCATCTTACAGAAAAAAGGGGGCTCAGTCTTACTTCAGTGTGTCTGTGTTGGCAAACACTGTTAGAATTCTCCCATTGAAATCTCGAAGTGCTGTCGTACCACAGATAGACGAGGTGAACAGCTGAGTGGGATTGAACTGGTTAAACTTCATGTCTGTAACTGAGTCTCCAGCGCCCATCTAATCAGAGAACCAATGACAGTCATCAGGTGAAATCAAGAAAATCTAATTTGCATGAAATTAATGACAGCCTCAAAATGTAAAGTTGTGTAATTGTCGATGGCCCCAAAGTGCTGCTTTATTTAAAAGCAGCATTTAAAAAAAGAGTTTGTTAAGAACATTATATTGTTGACCATTCAAGCATCTGGTAAAACAAAGCAGACCATCATGCAGGAACTCACCCCTTGAATGAAAGTTTTCTTCGTGGGCACCTCAAAGTCCCACAGATACAAGTCACCACCCTTGGAACCCACAGCCAGAGTGGTGGGATGAGTGGGATGCCACTCCAGACAGGTGATCCTGCGGTCGAAGGGGCTGGTGGCACCGTGGAAATGATAGGATGACAGCGAGCGGACAAAAGGTTCCTGAAGACACTGGAAGAGACAACAGAGTCAAATGCTCACTGAGATTAAGTGGAAATATAATTACAATGGATGGAGATACAGCGTATACTAAACACATTGATTGACTGACCAAAACCATGTTCATATTCAAATGCCTTTGTTTTTAACAGAAAACAAGACATAACAGAAAACGATGCACATAGATCACACACACTTGCACAGAATGATGCACAGTCATAAAGTAGGAATGCATGTGGAGAGCTTCCCTACACACTAATAGTATCTGTATTTGGCTGCTCTGCCCAGCCTATGAGCCAAGACCTGCAGTCTCACCTGTCTCATCTGTGAGTGAAGACTTTGACCCAGAGTGCTCTTGTAAATGTAGTGCAGGATGCTTCCATAGCCACTCCTCCTCTGGACTCCTGCAGATTTGAGAGGAGGAGGAGGCCCTGCAAACAAACACAAACCAAATCAACAGTCAGGACCCAAACATCTCATGTACAGTGTCACAGTACTGAAGCTGCCACGGCTGCAAACCTTTAGATGTTTCTCCATCTTTTTTCTGTCGTAGTTTCCTGGACAGAGTTGGACGAGAGTTCTCCTCGGCTCTTTTCTTCACTTTACCCTTTGACTCTGATGCATCTGACTTCGTCGGCTTCCTTTTCATTTCTGCTCCTAGAAAAACGAGCACAGTTGTTGTGCAGAATAACACGAAGGGTTTGACTCGACAGATAATCTTTCAGCTGCAGCAGTAAAGTTGATACGAGGTGCTCACCTGTGATTTTCAGTGTTCAGTGCTGTAGTTTCGGAGCAGGAACTCTTGTGTTTGCATAACGCTGCAGTACACGTGAGTGTGTCAATGGCTGCAAATCTGTGTTTTGTAATGTGCCTGTTGCAGCTGTTGGCCGGCAGGTGTCAGTGTCGATCTAACAACAACCCTCACTGTACGCCATGTTTGGTGTTCAGGCACGACTACAAACTGATGTCAGAGCACTAGAGGGACTTTATTTATGAAAAGCACACTTATTTTATGGAAATCAGTCTGAAACATTGACATATACTACATTTATAGGAAAAAAATAATTAAAATGGAGTGTGAAAAGAAAGGAAAAGCTTAATACTTTCTCTTCAACTTAACTACTATTACAAACAATAATAATATTTATCAAAAATATTATATATATATTTGTGGACTTGACTTTGTAAAGATGAAAAAAATATGCACAGGTTTTGGAGCTTTATCATTAAAAGTCTCAAGGTCTTCCATGGTCTGTGTCACTTTCTTTAGATATAACAACTGAACTTATACAATTTTTAAATAACAAAACACCTTTCCAACGTTTTATTATGTTTTTTTTTTTTTTTTTGCAAATATCATTTTTTCTTATACGAAAGGTGGGTAGTAGGTTGTCAATAAAGTTGAATGAAAAAATAGAAGGCGGAAACACGTGTCAGTTGTTGTGAAATCTTATTGGCTGCTCCCGGCTCGTTGTGCGGAGGGAAAGTTCAAAATTGTATCAACAGAAACTAACGTTACAAGAAGCAGCGAGATACAATGATCCGACAAGCGTAAGTAGAGTTTGATATGTTTTGTTTTAACATAGTGTGTAAATTAAGTTGCCTACAAGTATAATGCTAAAGCAAAATGTCGTGTTACAGTTTAGCTTAACAACTTGTCCAAACAAGAGATGACTAATTAGCTTAGCTGTAAGGTTGCCCGGGGGCTAATAATCCGTCTCGCCAGCGGCTTTGTTAACGCACCATCGCTTTGTAATGAAAGGCTAAAGCTAACAATGTACTGTGCTTATAATAGCTGATTCTGTTTTTTCCAGGAAGGGCAAAACGCCCCGCAGGCCTCCTCCTAAAAAGCCTCCTAACAACCAGAAAGACCCGGTTGGGGTGAGTCACTGAGCAAACGACACAAACCGTTAGCATTCAAAACTTTGTGTTTGGGCAGTTGTAATTGTGAAGTAAAGCGTATCTCCAATTCAATCGTTACAATGATCAAAGAATAGAAAAAGGTATAAAAACCTCCTGGAGCCCATTTGACTGATGTGTTTTTGCTCAGGTTTACTGTCGTGTGCGACCCCTGGGTGCAGAGGACCAGGAGTGCTGCATTGAGGTGATCAGCAGCTCCACCATTCAGCTACACGCCCCTGAAGGCTTCAAAACAAACCGAAATGGAGAGTACAAAGAGGTAACCCATCCAATGAACCTGGAGTAATTTGTTTGTTTTAGTACTTCAGGAAAACGGCAAAATTATTTGTCTTACACAGGGATCGTCTCGTTTAGGATACGGCTGGTTGTAGTTGACAAATGCACTGTTTGCTCTTGGTAAAAGAAAGTTTAAAGTTTTACACAAGAAAAATAAATGAGCCTCATCCTTTTTAATGTAATATTTCCCTGAAATATTCCAATGTATCCCTTTTGCTTTTCAGACACAGTATTCCTTCAAAAAAGTATTTGGAGTTTCAGTATCACAGATGGAGCTGTTTGAGCATGTGGCAAAACCTCTTGTGGATGACCTCATTCATGGAAAAAATGGTAAGAGCACTGGTTCAGCTTCAGAAAGAAACTACATTTTTTTATTTTTTCAAACAATAACAGTTAAACTATGGCCTGATTTGCCTACTTATTAGTAATTCTGCTGTATTTCAACTTACTGAACTTTTCTGCGTTTTACCATGCTCAGGAACCAAAGAGCTGTTTAGTTTTGGGGTTATTATTGGCAGTTAATTCTCTCTATTCTGGCTGTTGCAGGTCTGCTCTTTACGTACGGGGTCACAGGAAGCGGAAAGACCTTCACTATGACGGGCTCGCCAGGCCAGGGTGGACTTCTCCCTCGCTCACTTGACATGATCTTCAATAGTATAGGACCCTACCAGGCCAAAAGATATGTAAGAGAGAAAACATAAAGTAATAGTTTCCTTGTACTCATATAATTTAGTAATACTTTGTGAGATGTGTATATTCATTTAACCACCCCCCCCCCCCCCCCCCAGGTTTTCAAGACAGATGACAAAAATGGAATGGAGGTCCAGAATGAAGTTGATGCTTTGTTGGAGCGCCAAAGGCGGGAAAACAACCTTCCTGCTCCTAAAACAACCTCCTCCAGGTAAGTCTGAGTCCTGTGAGAGACCAGCGGTCCTCTACAGTGTAAATGATAAATAACACAACTCACTTCTTTGATTTCAGGCAAAAGCTTGATCCTGAAATTGCTGATATGATAACACCAGAGGAGGCTTATAAAGCAGACGGTGTGGACGAGGACAGCAGCTACAGCGTCTTCGTCTCCTACATAGAAATCTACAACAACTACATCTATGATCTCCTCGAGGAAACTCAGGAGGATGCAATCAAACCAAAGTAAGTTCAGGATATTTAGAGTAAAAGGACCATAATTCAGATGTATAAATGTGCATTCAAAGACATATTTTAACTGTTTGGAGTAGTCAGACAATTACATTTTATATTAAAGATGTAGTGATTATTTTGTCAGAGTAATTGGAAGACAAAATTACTGTCTTTTTTTTTTTACTAGGTGGAATGGTGGAGGCACACCTGTGCGCCAGAACACTGAGTTCATGTATGTGACCAGTGAATAGTCGTACATCAGACTAGTAGCCTGATTAATATGAACTTTCCCTCTTCCACACACATGTGCAGTCTAGAATTTAAGTGGGACTTTAACAACACTGGAGACATTTTTAAACTTCCAAAAATGTTGTGCATACTTTTAGAGAGGAAAAAAATCATAACCAGAGTTATCACAACAACTGAAGTTACCCAGAGGTAAGGCTATATCTATTGAATTTCCAAAACACACCAGTCCCAGGGATAACAATGTTAAAGTGATATCCCAATATAAACAAATACAAATGGCTTTTTACATAACAAAAAAAATGACTTATTGATTAGACAATTAGTAAACTGACAGAATCTAATGGTGAGTAATCATGTGATTACGTATCTTTTTATTTTTTTTAAAATTACAATTCAGATCAAATGGTCTCTTGATCAAACAATAAGTATGAATCTGGGCAAACATTCAATGCCAAATTTTCTGCGCTATGGACACATGTGATAAGTACCAAAAAGAAAATATTGGGGTTCGTTACCCCGCCCTACCCAAAAGCTGACCGAACCGCTGATTGTAGGCTACACCTGGTAATGTCTCCAGTGCTCCAGTGTTGTTGCATGTTCCTTTTGTCCTAAAAATCATTACAATTACCTTGCTGCTGCTTGTAGTCTTTGTTATGGCAAAGCTGAATGTCCTTAAACCTGTTGTCTGTTGCTTTGTATGGCACTTCATGATTGTAGCCTTGATTATTTTCCATGGCTGGAATCAAGCAAGCTTAATATCCCCCAGACCCCAAATGTTTGATTGATGCTGATGAAAAATGCAATTCTGTGTCTTCAGTGAGTAACGCTTTTTTATTTTCTCAATGTAGACCACCTCAATCTAAAATCCTCAGAGAGGATCAGAATCACAACATGTATGTGGCTGGTTGTATGGAGGTCGAAGTCAAATCTCCTGAGGAGGCCTTTCAAGTATTCTGGAGAGGTAAGTTGTTGTGAGAGCTACATTTTAAGACCACAGAGTCAAATTTAAGGCAATCAAGAAAAAGTAATGAGAAAAAATACTGCAATGATGATTGTAGATGTGACTGACCTGGCACTGCTGGCCTCCGGGTTGGCTCTGGCCAGGAAATGACCCCATTAATCTTCTCTCTGAGCAGGTCCTGTTAGAGTAAAATGGATCCATTGGAGTTTTGTGCATTCAGAGTGCTTGATTTGATAAAATAAACAGGATTAACATAAGATAGTATCTGTGAAATAAACATGCTGAAAGAGTTATCTACACTATGTTGCTGCAGGTCAGAAGAAGAGGAAGGTTGCGAACACCTGCCTGAACAGAGAGTCCAGTCGCTCCCACAGTGTGCTCATTATTAAACTGGCTCAGGCTCCTCTTGATGCAGATGGCGACAACATTCTCCAGGTCTGTTGAAACCAAAACCAAATGTCTGGTCCCAGAGTTGCAGCCCTGTAATTTCATATTTGGATGCACCAATTTTGACCCTGAAGTGTTTTCTGATCTTGTCAGGATAAAAACCAAGTGACCGTTAGTCAGCTGTGCCTGGTGGACTTGGCAGGAAGTGAGCGCACCGGTAGGACCGGGGCAGAAGGGACCCGAATACGTGAAGCAGGTTTGTTATCAAGCATCAAACTTTGATTATTTGTAGCTGAAGTTCATGTAAGACTAAACAACATTTTTACGTTGCAGGAAACATTAATCAGTCTTTGCTAAATCTGCGGACGTGCATCGAGATACTTCGAGAAAACCAGATGTGTGGCACAAACAGGGTATGAATTCCTAAAGCTGAACTCTGGTATTATATTTACTGGTGAACCATGTAGGTAATGTAAGTTTTTTTTTTTTCTTATAGATGGTCCCCTACAGAGACTCTAAAGTAACCCATCTGTTCAAGAACTACTTTGACGGAGAGGGTAAAGTCAAAATGGTTGTTTGTGTCAATCCCAAGGCTGATGACTACGAGGAAACCTTGGTATGTTCATCTAGCATTTTAACTGTCTTCATTACTTTGAATGAGCACTTCAGTTGCATTTCATCTGACATACAAAACCTGCTCTGTTTGTCCAGTTGGTGATGCGGTTTGCGGAGATGACCCAGGAGGTGGAAGTGGCTCGGCCGGTGGACAGGCCCATCTGTGGCTTCACCCCAGGCCGCCGCCAAAGAAACCAGGCATTTAAAGAGGAGCTGTCTCGCAAACTGGAGGAGCGTGGTGGTCCTGTTGATAGAGGTAAGTGTAGCACTGTAAAAGCCAATCATTTGTGGACATATAAATGCCAAAAAGAGCTTTTAGCCACTGAGTTAATCCTCTTTGTATCCTTAGACATGCCCTCTGTTATAAGCCACCTGGTGCACAATCTCCCACCTCTACCCTCCTCTGAGCTGACTGACCCTCACGATGACACGACCCTGCCCAGGCTGATCGAAGCTCTGCAGAACAGACACAGGATCAGGCAGATGATGGTTGCTGAATACAACACAACAGGTGACCGCTCACATTCTAGCTCAACCCTCGCCTCTCGGCTTTGACAGTGCAGGTTACTTGAAAAGTTGGATTTCTTATCTTGGCTCACATGTTCTGTTCCTTCATGGTATTTTAGCCAACATGATGAAGGCCATGCTTCAGGAACTGGACAGCAACCTCAATTCCAACAACAATTTTATTCATGAACAAAAATTCAAACTGGCAGAGAGGGACAAAATCATCCAGAGCAACAAGGCAGAGATCGAACGCTTGGAGAAGAAAAACAAGATGCAAGAACACAAGGTGAGGGACAAAATAATTCAAACCTGCCGGAGATTGCTGTTTTTTTTTTTGGTTTGTTTGTTTTCGGTTCCTTAAATGTCCCACATGGTTCTGTTCCAGATTGACATCCTACAGAAAACAACTAAAATCTACGAGGATGACAAGCGCTCACTGAGGCATGAACTGGAAACCAGAGAGCAGAGGCTGCAGAGGGAGCTGTCTGATAAGAGACGCATGGAGCAGCGCATGCACGGCGTGGTCACAGAAACCCAGCATAAGTGGGAGAAAGAATGTGTGAGTTACTCATCTCCTCCTCCTCTCTTTTGTCATGCTTCAACTTTCCCAATGATCATTTGTACAGTCAGTGGTGTTACACTCAAACATTATGCCTCTCACCGTGCAGGACAGACGTGTTAATGCGATGCAGCTGGAGATGCAAAACAAACTCTGGGTGAAAGACGAGAAGCTGAAGCAGCTCAAGGCCATCGTGACTGAGAGCAAGACTCCAGGTCGTCCTGATCCTCCACCACGGCAGACGCAGCCTAAGCGGCCGTCTAGAGAGGAACGCCTCCCTGCAAAGAGATCAGCATCGCCCTCTCCTGTCCCTGTACGTTGTGTTGACAGTACACATCTAGATCACCTGCCTCCTGATTACTGTATCTGTTACTAAATATTGTTGGATGACGTGATGGTGGCAGTTCAACAGAAGCCTGTCCCTTCAAAGTTAACTCCTACTGTGATCTTCAGTGTAAAACTAAAACACTGTTGACCAGACTGACATCACTAATCCCAATGTGATGGAGTCGATCCAGCAGCGTAAACACCTGTACAGTATGATGTAGTACAGTGCATTGGTCCTGCAGCACTTAAGTAATGTGAAACTTTAAATTTTACATTTTTGATGAAAATGATTCACAAAAGTCAATCGCAAATCCAAGGTATCCTCTTCAAATGTCTTGGCGAAAACTCAAAGAAATTCAATTTACAGTAAAATAAAAATGCAGCAAATCTCATATTAAATAAAAGCTAAAAAAGCAAAAACAAATGATTGCCAAATAATCAAAGTATCCCACGCATAGTTATGTGTGTGTAAGGCTGTTGTATTTGAATAGACTGAGCAGTTGTCTGCTGCTGTTCCTGTTCCACCACCTACTGTGACATTTGATTCTTTGTATTAACTCTATCTAACCATACATGTATGTAATTGTGCAGTTTTCCACTATGCTCCCCAGTGCCCTGTTGATTCTCCCCATGTCAGGCCAGTGCCAGGCCCAGGGCCAGTCAGGCCCACTCGAGCTGAGGAAGTTGAAATGAACCCAAGGCCTGCCTTCCCCATCCCCAGCACCAGCCCCAGTAGCTCTTTGTCTGTGCTTAGCAGCATCTCTGAATGGGAGCAGCAGGCAGCCCAGGACATCAGGCAGGGTCCCCATTCCCCCAATACACCCACGAAAACACAGTCTCCAGTAAGCGCCTCAGCTAGCCGGGCCAGAAGGAGAGCTTTGTGTTGGACTAGGGATGAAGAGGAAGCCAACTCCCCAACATTTGATCTAGACCTAATTGAGAGAAGCTACAGGGTCAGTGACTTAGCTACAGGCAGCAGCATGAGGTTATAATGTATAGTGAAACTGGAGCCTCTGACTTAAGTGTTATGCAGTTTTTTGTCCCTCCACTAATCAGGGGGAATATCCAAATTCTACAAGTTGAGATATCCTGAGCCATTTCCCAGTTTTATGTGTGTTTGTTTTCGTGTTTCTTAACTGTCACCCTGCTCTGTAGACGACAACCCCGGTGCGTCCACTGCATCGTCGCTCCCACTCTGCTGGCGGGGAGAAGTGGGTGGACCACAAGCCCTCCTCCAGCATGGACTTGGGTACAGTTTTGCAGCCCGTCATCCCCAATGCCATCCAGGTGTCTGCGCCCAGTGAGAAGGCCCTGTCGAAGTGTGACAGATATGTGTTAACACACCAGGAGGTTGCCTCTGATGGTGAAGTGCAGACCAAACTTATCAAGGTAAGCAACATTTAAGTTTTTGAAAAATGTCTACATCTAATGGCAAATGTTTTGTCTTATAATCAGAATTATTTGCTATTTGGTTTCACCCAGTGTGATATCCTGACTGATTACTCATTGACTGTTAAGTTTGCTGTTTCTGTAATTTAATGCTTGAAGCCATTTTTCTCATTCTGGGACAGGAAGGTGACGACGAGCCGGTACATATTGATCAGTGGAAAAATTGGCACACTTACATTTATCACAACTTCAAAACAGGATAGGTAGATAGTTTCATAATTTAAAATTGCATTAATGAGCACACACAGAACTCGAGTGGACCTGCTTGAGATTGTCATCCCATATGAGAAAAAGAACAAAAGAGAGTGGCCTATATCTTGCTTCCAAGCTACTTTTACACATTTCAGGCTTGATATTAAGTCACAGAGAACTGATACTGATCCTTTGAGGGCAACTAGATCAATAAAGTTGGTGTCAGATGCCTTGGGAAAGCAGGATATTTGAGACTGTACAAAGTGTCTGATCTGTAAATATCTGAAGAAAGGGGGCCTCTGGCAGGTTAAACCTTCCAGACAGTTGATCGAATGAGGTCTTTGAAGCGTCCTTTCTGTGCCAGTCCTGGTACGTTTCATCTTGCACGGATGGGATAAAAAGGTGGTTAGAGGCAAAAGGGCTTGGAAATTATAGCAGTCACTACTGTTTAAGACAATATTACCATGCTGCACTTGCTAAGCACTATGTTTTATGTGAAAAAAATTATTTGTATTTATATGTATTTCAACTAACATCAGATGATTACATAATTGCCACTTTGGAATAACTCTTAGTTAAAGTTGGCTGTTCCCTCATATTTGTTCTTCATTTTTCAGGGTGACGTGATTAAAACCAGAGGAGGAGGACAGGCTGTCCAGTTCACGGACATTGAGACACTGAAACAGGAGCTCACCACAGTCCCGAGGTAGCAGCCCTGCAGCCAGTTATCAGATGCAGATTACCCGAAAGTTTGTAATGATTTGTTAACATTTTTCCATTTACATTTGTGTCTGAAGCCGCAAAAGAAAATCTTCAGAAGGCAAACCTGCCAATGGGGATCAAACAGATGGAGCTTGGACTGATGTGGAGACGAGGGTAGGATAATAATATCGTTTAGTCTCCAGTAAACTACCTTTGCATGTGTCTTGATTTAGAAAGCAGATCATGTAATAAACCTGACTTTAGACGTGTATGGACGTTATGTGGCCAGATTGACATTTGTCATAATTTAATATACTTAAAACAATTATTCTCACTACCTGCTGATTATTTTTCCAATCATCAAATAGTTTAGTCTATAAAATGTGATGTCATCATGCCAGGCTAGGCATAGGTTAATAGGTTAATAAATCACATGATAAATAGAAGCAGAAAAATTATTAATTACAAAGACTCAAATTCCTGTAAAATACATTACTTCAACAAGAACATAATCTTCCATAAGATTAGTTTCAGTGCAGGGCTGTTGCATTGAGTTACAGCAGAGATGGACCTAATTAACTGGTAACTCATATTTGTATCTCATGTTGTTATTGCTCATGTACATCATCAACTCCAGGTCACTTTGATTCGCATTCTTAACATTACAAAGTCATTGCAGATAAACATTTAACAAAAAACAAGCTATGTGTTTATTTTCAATGTGTTGTTACAAATAGATTGGCATCATTATGTTAATCACAATTTCCTGACACTTCAGAGTCCATTTGGGTCTTAATTTGTCCTTTTTTCCCCCCACAGTGCTCTGTGGCTCTAGAGATGAGGGCTGGATCAAACATGGGTCCTGGCTATGAGCATCATGGGATCACCAAGTAAGCTGCCATCTTTTATAGAATCATATCTGAGAATAGCATATCTTCTGCAGTACAGTGTTTAACTCTGTTTCCTTTTGCAGGCGCAGAAAACCCTAAAAGTAGCCAACTAACTGCTCCAGTGATCACTTTGCTCTGTCCTCACCTGGCTGTTGTGCAATAATCTGACCTTTTATTTTAACTTTAGCTCTAGTGATCCTATTTAAACGTTTTCCATACTTTTATATATGCAAATGTAGATATACATGAGTCACCAAAGCTACTTTGTGTAATATTTTAAATGTTGAATCAATAGAAAACAAGTGTTATTTGATTCATTAAGGATGGTTAAAAGTATTTAGTTACTGTGGCCCTGCTGCTGAAAAGAGTCTGTTCGCACATTTGTGTGTAATAAAATAGTCACATTTGTTACTTGGCACATGAAGACACATTGTGAAACTGCCACAGGATTGATTTTTGTCCACTCCATTGTGTTTCTGTCTGTCGAGTGGTACATTATACTGTTCGTGACAAGTTCAAAAAAATATCCAGTTTTTGTTTCATTTCTTACCTCATATATAAAATTTGCTTCTGCCACTGATTAAACTCGAGTTCTCCTGCCTTCACTGTACATCTGTGAATAAAATTCTGTCGCAGCACCAGATCGTTGTGTTTATATCCACAGAAGAACACAATGCAAACTCATCAGTGCAGTGTGTAATCCTACAAACATCTGGCACAGGATTATTTCTGAACACTAGGTGGCGGCACAGGACAGCAGTATATTATAAGTCTTCACTGCAGGAATACTTGAGGTAAAGCTATGAGGAGGCCTCCTTCACTGCCCTGTTCTGCAAGCAGGTTCATGTGATGAGAAATATTAACTGTCACTAAAGACAAGCACAGATTTTAAGTGTCACCTGTGATAAATTATAGTATCTTTGCTGTTGTAAGGACTAATTTTTATGCTGCTTTAAAACAACAGATTAACAATCCTTAGTCAGCAGAGCTGTTGGGCTAATAAAGAGAGACTACCCACTTATTTCAAAATGATTCTTGAGAAGAGATTAATGTTGAGTTAGAGCTCTGGGCAATCCTGTGCCAAGAGTGTAGCTGCAATATTCTCTGTCATATAAACAAAGTCTGCTTTCAATTTGCAGAGATTGCTTTCCTGTGCTCATGCTTGATTAGATATTCATTATGTTAAACAAGACACCTTGTATATAAATCCATATTAAATTAGTATGGCTGGCTGCCTTCAGGTCGGTTCTCTGTGTGGTTGGTTCTCTACTTAGTCGGGTGTTTTTCGCTACACCATAAAAAATACTCCTTTACAAGTAAAAAATACTCATTAGGCAACAAACTAGCCTCTATGCTCTATTAGATTATTGGATTATTTTTTAATGATGCATTTTTGTTGAAGCAGCATTTTAAAGTAGCTGGTGGAGGTGCAGCTAATTTGAACAATTTTTTATACAGTTGGGAAGAATTTATTACAATGCATCATATTTTACATGTGAATCATATGTTTTCTAATTAAAATTATTGTCTTTGAAGTAAGTCATAACTACAACTGTCACATAAATGTAGTAGAGTAAAACAACTTATATTTACCTCTGAAATGTACTGGAGTAGCAGTATAAAGTAGCCTTAAATGGAAGTACTCGAGTAAAGTACAAGTACCTCAAAGTTGTTCTTAATTACAGCACTGGAGTAAATGTACTTACTTGCCACCACTGCATGTGTTTTTTCTGCTTTTGGCTATGATAAAAAAGTATGCTGTAAATTATTAATTGAATAACAATCTAGGATGCATTTCAAACCACTGCCAGCAGACAGGAGTGTGAGAAAACTTAAGCTTGAAAACTGCAACAAAACTCCTCCAACTTTGTAAAATGTCAGTGTCCAGTTTCACTGTCTCTTATCAACTGAGCATCACCAGTCTAATGACCAGCTGAAGCTTGTGGTACAGTCATCCAGGCTTTGAGTAGACAGTTGAAATCTCATCTACCACCAGTCTGGCTGGGTTTCAATTGGAAAGCACTGGAGAGTGACTAACATGGAGCCTCTTGGAGAGGGTCAAGAGCCAAGAGCAACCAGTGGCCATTAAATTCACTCCTATGAGATATGGAGTGCTTTGCTTTTTGACCAGGCTCTGTTTGATGTGCTGCACCACACTATTATCCCCAGATCCTCACTGCAAGCCCTCCACAAGCAAGTGGTGTGAGCATTATAAAGATGTTATTATGAAACTCCTGTTGAGCCTCTGATCAACATCAGCAGTTTCAAAGAGACACTCGAGGAAAATAAATGAAAACTGCACTCAAAGGCCTTCAATAAGCATAAAACCAGGTCTTTAAGACAACACCATTCATCCAACTGCATAGTAAGAATACATCATTCTGTGTTTCAGAGCGCCAGGCTCATGATTACACATTATGCTTATCAATGTTATTAAACTTGCTGGAGGGAATTCTGATGTTCCTCTTGAATACACACGGTCAATTAGACCATCTCAGATTTTAAAAGAGCAAGCCTAATTGCAATGTTTTATTGACTCTTTGCTTGAATGGCTCTGATAAAGAGGTCTTAAGCTGCCTTTTGGCACAGGCAGGATGAAATAATTTTCACACCAATCCATGATGCTGATGAGGGCCATTCATAATTCAGAGGCTCAAAACAGCACCGTCCTCTGTTGTACCAGCCATATAATCATTTCATTTATACTTTCAGCTTTCATAACATGTTGTCTGACTCACTGGTGGATCAACAGAATGCTTTCTTCTATCACCGAAACAGATTTTTTTTGGCCACTTGAGGACAAAGAAACAAACAAGTTTCCCATTATAAGTCGCTTTGGCAAACTCCTTAGCACAAACTGCCCATTTACACATCCTAGTACATCACCATTCATTTGGAGTCATGTCTGCGTCCACCTCTTTAATGTGTTCCCACTTACTCCTGAGGGAAATATCCTTGCTCCTCAGCTGTTAAATGTTCCACTACACATCAGTAAGTTGCTGACTGTGTCTGTCTGCTGTTCGGCGCTGAGCACATAGCGTGTACAGTGTGTTTATAGAGATGAAAACTGCTGCCTGCTGTGGCTAAAAACAATGCTACTGCAAAAAGTGAGAGCGAATCAATAAATTCAGTTGTGGGCCCGAAAACTAAATCCAAACTATAAGCGCTTTAAAGCTATGTGCAGTTCATCAGTACGTGTGGCACTTTTCACATTACACATGGTCATTTGATCCACTGATAATATAAAATATGGATTAGAGCAGCTTTAAAGTAGCTATTTTGATTTGGTAAATTTGACTTGAGCAGCAGGTTCATGACCTGTTTCTGCTTACATGATTAACACGCTGTACTGAATCAGGCTGTGAAAAGTGGGCATGAGTTTAAATAGGTGTGATGAAAGTGTAACCCTATCCTGTAGCACTCTATACTTGGCTGCTCGGGGCATCTGAGGAATGACTGCGGTTTCAGTTGCTTCCAAAGCTGTATCATAACAACTGAATGGTTGCTGATTTGAAGGGCATGTCGAAGCAAGCGCCTCAATCACAACCGCAGCTGTCCTTTAAACCAGAACCCATTACAAGGTTTTCTGCCTTCTTTTAGCGGCAAGGATCCCTGACAATGAAAGTCAATTAGTGGGAAACACAAGTAAATACTGCATGAGAGCAGAGCTTTGCAAATCAGGCTCTGTACACTACGTCTTCATATGTCAAGGCCATGGCTGCCTGCCAGCTAAGTGTGTTGGGCCAGAAACTTATGCGAATGCAGATGAGTGTTGACAGCCAGTCAATTGTCATTCAGCCCATCTCTCAGCCTCTTGGGACTCATCTAGCTTTTTTTTTTTTTTTTTTTTTTTTGCAGTGCTCCTCTTCACTGCTTGCTCGCCTCACGCTCCTCTGCCTTAATGCATACTAAAATGCACAGCGGAGGCATGAGGCACCGTGTTCAGCGTTAATAAAAGGTAAAAGCTCCCACGCTCTCTTTTTCTGCTGCTGCGGCTGTGACGAGCAGATGGGTCAAAGAGTCACAAACTCGCAGAGACTCCCGGAGGTAAAGTTTGGTTTTTCAGCTGTTTAGAAGCACATTGGATGAGAATTGCTCTGACCCTTAAGCGCATGTGGTTAGTGGTTCAGAACACCTCATCCCATCTGCTGCCTTCTTTTCCTCCTCCTCCTCCTCCTGCTCTGCTTTTTAGTGCGATATGTCACTTAGCTGCTTTTACTTTATGCATTTGACGACTTTTTCAAAGATGACTGGAACAGATGTTGCAATGAGGAATCCATTTGTCTTTGTTGTTGTGGTTACACATCAACATAGAGCGAGCTGACCTCTGACAAACGCAATTCAAGACATGACTGATTTCTTAGTGAAAATATTGGAAGCCATTGTTGTGCAGGCTCATTATAGCCAAATTGGGCTGAATAGTGTTTTTCCTCCTTGTCTTTGTTCTTGGCAGCAGACTAAGTGCTTGCAGCTGTCAGTTGAGTGTATTCTCCTTGCCCAGTATATGTGGCTTGGCTACACTTTTAGCTGGCCCTGTCCTTACTGTGGTGACAGTATGCCATGACTGATTTCCGTTGACTCACTTTCATTGTGACCACAATTTGTCCCTCACAGAAAAATCCAACCACTTTTTTACAAGTGGTTGATCTCATCTAGTTAACGCGATGGAGAAACCGGGCTTCGCGTGCAGTTGGCTGATTATTTAAGCAGCGCTCCAAGCAGTTTGCTGATGAAATGAAACGAGAGGAGATGCCAGAAATGATTGTACTGACAATGGCACAACGCAGGATGATGTATGATGACTAAATGGTATTTGGACGTGATGGAAGATTGACTCAACTTTCTCGCATCACACGAATCTCCTAGCTTCAGTTCTGCAAGTACAAAGGATAAATGAGCGTTAAAAACACCTCTTATTAACCCGCTAAGCAGATATCTGCTACAGAGAGCAGGAGAATGATATTTCAAACCTTTGTCCTGCCAATGCTTTCATGCAAATTACTCGCGCTGCAGCTTATCTGTGAACAATCATAGGTGGCATTTGGAAGAGGGTGAAATAGCACCACATTATTTTCATATCTGCATAAAGCTCAGTCAGGTCATTACACACAAAGTCCCACGCAAAAGCAAACACAAAAGCCTCTTTGAATGCACACATTAGCTGTTTATCTTAAAATAGTCTGCCACGCTGCTGCTCTTATCCAGTACCTTGCACTTGCACTTTGTAAATGGTAGGCAATTACACATGGTGCATTAAGGAGTTGTTATTTAATTCATTAGATATGGCTGAGTTGCTAAGTTCATTCATTCTAATAAAGCAGCAACTTTTATCACACAGGGCCAGGTATGAGTATAAAGGCTGAGATTACAGCATCCATGTGCACAAATGAGATTAGAGCGTTGGCTGCCACTGCTGTTGACAAGGTGAGCGGGACAGTTGTTCCAAAAACACGGGTTCATATAATTCACAGAGCATGCTATTTTCATGGTGTGTTTATCTGCGTGATTAATGGCCGTTCAGGTCCGCATTTGAACATTACCTGAGGAGCACATCTGCATCTGCCTTACTGGATGCTAATGATCCAGCGCATGCCTAATAAAGTGAAGTGAGAATTCAAATGAGGCTCAACCTGCCTGCGAGGCTAGCTTAAACAAACACCAGGACAGCTGGCAGAGAAATCATTGTGACTAATGGTCTCAGTGTGAGACAGGAGCAGGGCTGTGGGTGGTTGTTTTACCATGCTAAGAAGAACAGACTTTGTTTGTCTTTCTATAGCATACAGCGTGACTGTGTGATTCTGGAAGTGTTGGCTTTGTTGTTGTTTGCTTTCCTTTTCTTGCCACTGTAGTGTGACACCAGGACCTATCAGAAAATCTCTGTTTTTGCTTGTACATGGCTTCCTCCTGAGAACGAGGTGACCTTATGAAATGAAAATATATTAATGCTTTTAAAAGCGCCTGGACAAATGTCAGACTGTCCATAAAGTCACCTGGAGGTGTGGCGCTCCTCTCTGTCAACTCGTGTTTTGACTGTATTTGGATTCTGCCTGGGCTCCTCCGCCGTGGTAAACATAATGCTCTGTGACCTGTCCTCGGGGCAAATGATCTGATTTGCTCTCCCCTTGTCTGTCACTCCTAATTGCGTCTACCTCAGAGGTAGAAAATAGTTGTGCAGCTGTCATAACTAAAGCGCAGCACGGCATGATGGGAGTGCATGTTTTTGCTATTATCTATTCTATCCGAGCCAGAACACAATACTAAACCTCCACTGCATCCCTCTTTCTCACAGACCGCTGCATGATCAATACCCACATCAAAGGCTCTGCGGAGATAGCAGGATTCTTTGAAGCATGTTTGTGGAGCTGGATTTGCTGAGCTAACACGGTCCACACAGAACCCCCTTGAATAAGCTTGTTTGGCTAGCATCCTCTCTGTTTGTAGAAGAACTGAGTGGACTCTAATGGAGAACAGACAAGGCCTCTCCCTTGTCGTTTCCCTCCCTTTGAGCTGCTAAATGCATCCATAGTGCCAGTGCTTTTTGCTCATCTGACATACGCTTCATTGCATGCCAGCTCAAATATTTATCTAATATCAAACTGGCTGTAACACTTTGGAAGCAGCGAAATGCCAGGAAATATTTCTCATCTAGGACACAAAATAACTTGCATCATGTCTCGCAGTGCCAAGTGCAAATATGCCGGGTAATTACTGATTGAAATGAGATGGAGTGCAGACAGCAGCAGCGTTGTTATGCCGTTACCTTGTGTTGTGACTTGCAGACAAGAATTTCCAACAGTGATTATTCTGAGTTCAAAACACGACCTGCGTCCCTGGAAAGCTATTAACTATTTACAAAAGTACTTTCCGTCTCCTAAATGGGAAAACAGTGCATTTGGGACTTTGTGTGCTAAGTGGGTATAGGAGATGTAGAGGGGGGTGGAAGTTCAACCACAATAAAAAAAAAGTCAGCATTCACAGTCAGCAACCTTGTAAATGATGGAGCAGCGACTGTTGAATCATCTCTCTACATGCAAATCCAAAACAAGGAGGCTATGAATTACCCAATAAACCACATTTGTGATGCTTTTGACTTTTTAAATTCATATATTGTCGAATCTTTTGGTAAGTAATTGCACTATTTGGTATACGCAGTGCAAAGGTTTGACTCTCCAGTCAGCTGTGGCTCATTTGAAAGTGAAATGTGGGAAAATGCTGACATCTCTTTCTCTTCCCTCCCAACGCCAGGGGCACCACCGCATTTGCATCCCTGTCTCTCTCTCAATCTCTCTTTCGTTCTCATTTACATTATGGATGGTTCATTTAGCTTACATGACCGAGTGAATACATAACCCAGGGCAATTTAAAATACCGTGAGGGCCTGTAGGGATAAAATGAAACCACATAAGCAGAAAAGATTGCTGCACTGCCATCTGCAGCAGCCTTTTATTCAGCTCCTCCACTTTCATGTGGTTGACAAACACAGCCTGCCCCTGACCCAGATGGCTCAGCTCAACAAGGTGTATCAATTAAAGACAGTGAGTGATGATTCGCAGAGATATCATGAACATTTACTTGACCGTTCACTAAACAACTACCCTCTATTGCGATTGTCCACCTGCCCTGACCACATCTGGATTTCTCCACGTGTTGAATTGGAGTGCATGGGGCTGTACAAAGATAGATATTATTAAAAGACATAAAATTAAAAATATAAGAGCAAAATCATAAGGAATGAATTAAACCACCATCTGCTCAAACAAAAGCCGCAAATGTATGTCTGGCTAACAAGCTCACCAACAGTACCTCAGCATTACTTCCAAGGCCAAGGAGCACAGTGAACCTGCTAAAAATAAGGATTGGCTCCTTTCCCAATGTCAGTACATGAGTTTGTGTTTTTGCATTTTTCTGGTGTGTCATGTTCCACAACAGTTAACAGGGAACAGACCAGTGACAATGTTACAGTGGTTACTTTTATATATTATATCTTTGAATCCAGTTTCTCTTTCAAACTCAGCGGTGACTGAACAATTTCCTTGTTGCACCTTGTTCTCTGTAGAGAACAATAAATAATGTTCAATGCATCATCATAGCATTGTGTGAGAAAAGAGGTGAAAATTAGCGTGTCCACCCGGGTGTCATGTTTTCATCACTGCTGATCAGAGCTGGAGCTGATAAATACCCGTGACTACAGCTGAGTCATTTAACCTGGGAATGAATGCAGAAACAATGTTAGTGGGTGCTATTGAGTTTTTGTTGAGTACAAGTGTGACAAGTGTTCGGTTTGTCAAACTCACAGGTTAGTCCTCATCTTATAAACCTTTTATCTTGTAAAGTTAAAAGTGGTTTTATGCTGTATGAAATCATAAATCCTTGTCATATTTATACTACATCTCATTTTGCATCATCAATAACAGGTATTAAATCATTTTATCTTGCATCTATAAAATGCAACACATTGCACTGTAGGACTGTCAGCAGAAAGTAGTGTACGTGACATAACTTGAATAAAATGGCAGAAGGTAAATACAGTGGACTACAGAGCAAACAGTCAATGACTTTGGACACATCATAAGTCTTTGAAATGTGTACGTGAGGCCAAGAGATAAAGAGCGATAAAGTGAGTGAGTAGGCCTGCAAGTGGTGAGTAGTCGAGTAGTTTTGCTTATCTGTGTGTGTGTGTTTTATGGTTGGGTAGAGCGGCTAACATTATAGCTGCAATGTGTAACTGAAGATAAGAATTTAATACCTGCGCTCGGATTAAAAACGTGCTTTGGCACACAACGCAAGCTTTTATTCTGGCTGCCAACAAGTTTGACTGCACTTCGTTTTCGTTGCCGAGGCACAAACGACACAATGGCCCCAGTGACAAGCCAGTTTTACAACCTCAAGGACTCAATGAGCTTAATGACAGAAAAACCACACGCACATAAACACAGCTTGGCCCGACGTGGAACAAGAATGCCGTGTGCGATTTCACGAGAAGACGTTTCACAAGTGGCTGTCATTGTGCATCGGTGATAAAAATCGCAGAGTGAGAAAACATTTGTGTAGGGACCAGATTGCGAGCTCCACCTCTGCACCTTCAGCTCACTGAGTGACAATCGTCAGCTGCGGTTCTCCTGCTCTGCTTTACATTAGCACCGCAGCTCCGGCCAAGACAGGTCCGCGGCTGTTATCTCAATGATGTTCTAATTCTAGTCAAACAGTTCTGTGTTTGACTCAATAGAGGCAGTGTTAGTCAGGAGAGTCAATATTAGCAGAGCACACAGAGCAGGACTGGTGTTAGGAGAAAGACAGAGAGTTATGTGTGTGTGGTGGTGTGTGTGTGTGTGTGTGTGTGTGTGTGTGTGTGTGTGTGTGACAGGATACATGTTTAAGTGTGCTCTGTCAGTGAACCTTGACCACCCAGTGCAGTAATAACAATAAAGATAGTACGAAAAAGGAAGAAAGAAAAACTCCTGCTTACTTTTGCCTCAGTGGCTTCCGTGTTTGACAAGAGTGACATTTCTTTTATCGCCTGTCTTTTCTGTGGATGTTATTGTTATAGACGTCAGACTTCCTGCATTCGGCCTCTCTCATTCCTCACTCTCCTGGCCATGGGCGCTCTGTGCAGTCGAGCTTGGACTTGCTGACAGTCCTACATGAACGACTCAACACCTCAGATGGTTTCACTCTTGAAGGAGAGTTTTTTTCCCCCCCCCAGTGTATTCAAGGTCAAACAGCTGCCTGTATCAACAGCCTGATTACGATAGTGTCACTCTTAGATTGCACAACCACTGCATTAAATCTTCCATTCAATAAATGGGATTTGGGTGCATAAACTCAAAGCAGTACCGGAGGCCATTAACTCTGATTTCTCCACATAAAACATGCAGTGGCATAAAGCATATTTGTGGCTGAATAAAGCTTTAATTACAGAGGGCAGCTGAATAATGTTTGAGTTTTGCCTCATTTGCAATTATAAAATAAGAGGAAATTATAAACCCATCAGCTAACAGCACCTTCTGTTTGCTCAGGATTCATCCACCAGCACAGTTTAATCTACAGGAGATTCTGGAAAACAAACATAAAAATATTGGGCTCCTGCATCTGCCAATCTCACTATAATGACAGTAATAAAGAAGTGGATAAAGAATATTCGGTTGCTTATCAGCATGCTGGTGTGTTGATTATTCCCGTCTTTCATCATAAGGTTGTTCTTATGGCTATCGTAACCAATTTTTATCAATCAGTGTCTTGCTCTGAGTCAGTGGTTTACAACCTGGACCTCCAAGGGGTTGCAAAAATAAATCTGATATGATGTGATAAATAAAATTACTGCTACGCACGCGAAACCTTTTTTCATTTTTTTCCCTCCAGTGTTATAAGTTAAAACTACGTCTTCCTTATGTTACCACAGAAAAATGTGTTCTCTACATTTAACCCATATTAGGATGCAGCGGGCAGCCAGTGTGAAGCGCCAGGGGACCAACTCCAGCTCTAATCTAGAGCTTTGGGCACTGACAGGAGAATTAACCTACTGTAACATACTGTACACGTTATTGATGACGGGGAAACTGGAGCACCCAGAGGAAACCCACACAAACATGGTGAGAGCATGCAAACTCCAAACAGAAAGGCCAGACTGTGACATAACATAACATAAATACTAGCTCAAATTGTAAAGCATCAACATAATAACATGACAAGGGTGTGATGCCTGTCGCACATTCAGCTGAGCTCCTGGAGCAGCTCTGATGGTAGCAGAGAGTCAGTCAGTCATGTCTGACTGGGCTTGTGGCCTTGTTAGCAGTAATAACTAGTGTAAACAAACAGCAGCAGTGTATTTTAAGGTCATCACAAACATCAACCAAAACCTCCCAGTCAGCACAAAGCAGCGGCTCTGATGTGGCAGCACACTCCTCCTATTTAAATCTGCTGACATGAGAAAAAGCAACATTAGCTAATGCACTACTTAAAGACCATAATCGCTCTTTCCCCTACTGTTAATGAATGCTAATTAGAAGTCTGGAGCAGTTTCTGGCGTGTGCTGGCTGCTCCTCTAATGTGCCGTATTGTTCCTCTCCTCGCTCCAGCTCAGCACTAATGCTGCTGTGCCAGCTATTAAAGTCAGATAAGCTATCCATCTTTAGCATTGCCAGCCAAAAAGCCACTAATAGCTTAGCCACAAAATTGTTAATTTCCATGGTTTTCTTTCCTTGTTTGAATGCTTCAACGGCAGCGTGTAGAAAATGGGCAGATATTCCTCCTCTGCTCCACGGTGTCAGCCTCGTGTGATTCACAAGATCCATTTTCTCACCGACGTTTTACAGCCCCCGTCACCCCAAAAAACACTTTGTCAGGGAAACAGGCTGCTATATTTGTGGGTGCCTCTTTACAAAGCCAGCGTGACGCTCAATCATGGACACTGTCATGAAAGCCTACAGGAGGTACACAGTGCTCCTGC
The DNA here is from genome assembly GCA_037975185.1 of Centropyge bicolor. Classification (NCBI taxonomy): domain Eukaryota; kingdom Metazoa; phylum Chordata; class Actinopteri; family Pomacanthidae; genus Centropyge; species Centropyge bicolor. The sequence goes on along the minus strand of JBBMOC010000009.1, from coordinate 12,675,797 downwards.
CATGATAAATGTGTCTGCCACTCTTAAAACTAATACAGGAGCACAGCCTGAGAACCCATCTTAAAATGTGAGCTGTAATAATGTGATCTAATCCATGAAACGACTCGGCTATAATAAGGTTAATCACAACCACACTTTTAACGAGGGATAGGAGACATATTAGCTGCTATATTATCCTCATTCCAGATTCCTGTTAATTTTACAACTGATTTTAAGATCTGGAAGATATCCATTAGCCAATTTAAGGCACATAGGCCACAGAGGATTTGAAGTGAAAGTTGAGTACATGTCAGCGTTGTGAGAATGACAAAAATAATACTCTGTCTTCTGCATATAGGGTTTTGTGGTGAACATTTTAATGCTTGCAGTGAATAAATTGAATAAAATAACCTCAGCAAATGATATGTTCACTGGCGACATTTGCTCAATTGGTTTTATTTCAACTCCTTATGAGCCTAACGTTGGCAGAGATCCAGGTGCAGAATCAAAATAAAAAGGTAATACAACAAAGCAGAAACAGTTTTTTATCACTTTTTAAAATCCCTGCTTTAAATCCTATTTTGCTTCACTCAGTACTTTTCTCAGCTTTGGCTCAGCTTCTATTTCACTCTTTGTTATTGTTCCTGGCTGTGACTAAAATTTAACGCCTTAATTTTGTTTTTGGCTTTTTATATTTTGAGCATGATTTTGTGTAATTTTTTTTATTTTTTCTAACTGGTTTCTGAAAAGCACATTGAAATTTTGACAAGAGGCTCTCACACGAAGATTTATTTATTAGCTGGAGCTTTCAATCATATCACCAACAGACAGAGTTTGCCAAGTTGACATGAAATTGTAGATTTCATTGTACTCAAGGTTTTTAGTGGAGATTTTGTCAGTTGCTATTTTCAAATGACGTTTTACATGATACATTAACAAGGCTCTCATTTCATTTGAATCTTCCAATAAACTTGCTGTGATCCACATAATGATCCACTATTCATATCATGAGTATGTACACTCATATCAAGGAGTATGTAAATAATCCAGTGTGTCATTGATGACCTACATTTTGCTCTGGTGAAAGAATGTCAAGAGAGTCTGTGGCCCTGGTTACACCCAACATTAAAATGCATCTTGGGAGATCTGATCAAAAGTGGAGAGCTCTAAGTACAGATATGAATGCACCCAAGAGGCACTGAGGATGCATTGAGAATGCATTGCTCATCCAGGGGTGGCCATATTGTTTTGTCTGGATACTGAAAACACTGGATATATCATGATCTGATCCAAACAGCGTTGTTAACACATTGTTTATTCATCCTATCAAATAAATGCATCTGAGCAATGAGGCTGTAGAACTTATATTAAAATAGTTCTAAAATGTGTCATTTTTCTATTGGAGTTTTGAAGTGGAACTGCAGGACAAGGTACGCATATCTAGATCTGTGTGATCTGTTCAGACTGCTTAAGCACTGACATCATTCTCCCACAGCAATGCTACTAAACCTGCTGTCTACTGCAGTGTCTACAACCAGACAATGAAGAGTGTGTTCAGAATGTGTGTGGTTAACCAGGGACATACCGGGTGTGGAGGAGCAGCAGGGTAACTGGCGGCTGTTGCTCCTGGGTTATCCACAGGCCACTGATATGACAGGTTACCCAGCCATAATGCACACACTCATAAATTATTAACAACCAACACTCATCTTAATTGTATATAAACACACAATCTTCACATACAGGAACATACTTAACATGCATGAATTTACATGTTCCATTCTCTGAGCAGATCCAACAGGTTCATATTATTGCCTGTTTCCAACACCTCTTCATGTCTAACCAGTTCAGACCACTACTCCACTACTATTATCAGACAGCTGTCGTCATAACTTACATTACAGGTTCTGATTGTAAATATAATAAACAAATACATTATAATGTATTATGATTTATTTAGCTACCCAGCAGCACATCAAGTGATTAAAATTAGCCCCACTTTACTAGCTGCAACATTAAAGCGATGCTTATACATTAATGCATCACTAATTACAATTTAATAAAATATAATTCTGAAATGGATCATTTCATATAATGAGTACATTTACTTCAGGTATATTTTAATATATAATAAAGTGAAGTATATTTTGATGTTGATACTTGAATGCAGAATTTTTACTTGTAAAGAGTATTTATACACTGTGCTATTGGTACTTCTACTCAAGTATCTACCCAAGATCTAATAACATTACAAGTGGATGTTAATACAGGATGTTATGATAAACATAATTTGTACAGCACCTTTCATTCAGATGCAGCTCAAAATGCTTTACAGCGGCAATAGTACAATCACACAATACTGACTTTTATGATAGTGTTTTGCATTCATGGTTGTAAAAGAGGTAGGACCATGAGAATAGATAACTGGAAGTATTAAGTCTGCAGATTGTATAATGATGAAATACATTTAAATTGAAAGTATATCAGACAGAGAATGCAAATCAGCATAGCTATGAGATTTAAAGACATCTACCTATGTTAACTCAAATGAAAACAAGAATTCTGGAATAGTCATAGGCACACTTAAGATAAATCATAATTACAATAAAAGGGGTAGATTAGACTTTGGTTCACTGAGTCACTAACCCGTCACTAAAACAGTTGGACTAAACACAAGTCAGGAAGCAATACATGGATATGGCCCTGGTATTAATGCCCTACAACCTTGAGCATGGCTCATTTGCCATCACACCACTGATGACGCATCAGTGGCATAAAAAAATAGAATTGCTTGAGTTTGTTGTGCTTTTAATGCAAATGAAAACGCACAGAGATTCAATGATGTGAGACACACTTCAAAATCACTGTGACTGGGAACTGTCTGAAAGGTCTGTAAAGTCAGAAACAATTTAAGAATGTAAATGTGAGTATATGAAAGTGTGAAATCCACTGAGGACTGAAGGAGTTCTTACTCAAGCCAGTCTTTTTGAGAAAGTGTCCTTTAACTACTGCTTTTCCTCATGAGACGTGAGCTAAAACAACTTCCCAGCCACACAGATGTTCAGTTTTGACACCTATAGACAGCCCAGTCTAGATCGTACCCAGACAGAGGCATCGCATTTCATGGATCTGAAACTAGATCCATAAATGTGACTCTGTGAAAGTAACGGCTCCCTCATGAAATATTTTTCACTTTTTTTGTCCACTGGGTATTCAGGAACAAGCTGATACATGAGTGAATGTAAATTTGACAAGCCCAGATTTTTCATCTGCACAGAGATGAAACAGTCTCGCCTCAGAGTGAGGAAACCCAGGAAGTGATTAGTTTATAGAGCGTGCATGAGTTATGGTTTTGTGGTTCTGCAAACGTGTCCTGCTCTGTGGCAGCGCGACGTGGGAAAAGTGAACTTTTAATGCTGTGTGACTTTATGGCCGTTCATCATGTTTTGTTTGACACATACAAAAGTGAGGGTTACCATTTCCCCTCGCAGTCTGGTATTACACTCAGAAAGGCTGATGGATTTAGCAGATCCTAGCATTGCTTATATCTGATCTGGAGAGGATGCAGTGAATCAGTTAGGAAAAAAAGGCATCTCCTTTCTGCATTAGGCATGTATGATATTTATTACATATTTTATGGAACAATGCAGAAGCTAATTTCAGCCATTATTAGAAGTAACAATCAATCCAATCCTGACATTACTCAGCATTCAGCAAGTGGAGTCTAATTACTGTTGTGATTATTATTATTTTTGTGATTAATCAATCAATTGTATGGTCTGATGGTGAAATTGTCAGACAATAATGAGACATCTACGAATTCTAACAATCACATTTTCCTGAAGCCCAAATAAATTGCTTGAACAACAGTCTAAAATCCAAAGACACTGTCACTAATATCCACATTTAAGAAGCTGGAATATTTGGCATTTTTGATGGAAATATGGCCAAAATGATTAATTGATAATTAAACTTGTGGCCAATTAGTCACTAGTCATCCACTAATAACTTATTATGAGAGAATGAAAACCAGACCTGATGGCTGAGTGTTGACTTTCAAGGTCAGCAACATTAAGAAAACTCTTTGATTTTAATTAATTACATTTACATACTGTGACAACTGTAATAGCCACTGTTAGATTAGATTCTCAATGTAAAAAACACATAGCGATGCATCCATTTGAGGTCAGAAAACCACATGTATTGATAGGAAACGGTGGGAATGAGTAATATTAATTAATACATTCTACTTTTTCTTTTCATTAAAATACGATTTCCGTCTTCTCTCCTGCTGCTTTGACAACTCTCTGTTCCTGTTCAGCTTTCCTCCACCATACAAACACCACACGCTGAGTCATTTGAGACTTTTTCCTTGAAAATAAATGTCTGCAAGATGTTGAATCGCTGTCAGCTTCACATATATTTAGGTGGAATTAGTTTAGTTAATGTTTTACAGTTTAAATTTATAGGAGCCGTTTTACTTTCTGGACTGACTGACATTAATCAAATTGTATTCACTCGCTTCAAATCTAATCGAGTAGAGCGGAGACTGTGAGGTTTTATGACATACTGAATCTTGCTGAGAGAGACAAATCAAATAGTTTTTGGATTGAATTATTACAATCAGAGACTTTTGATATATTTATGATATATTTTATTACGCTTTAGGTTCAGAGAAAGCCAGGAACTCTTGTGTGAATAAATTATATCATTCTTTCTTTTTGGTCATGCCGGCGGTGTGGTTCTAGGAATCGAAATGTTGGTTGGTCTCTTGACCACTTTGGTCCAGGCTGAAATGTCAAAACAACTACTGGATATGTTGAAATTTTGTACAGAGATATTCACGGCCCCCAAAAGATAAATTCTAATAAGTTTGGCAATCTCCTCACTTTCCCTCTAGCACCACTTCAAGGTTGACATTTTTGTTCTGTAGTGAAATATGTCCACAATTATTGGAACGACTGTCATGTTGTGTCTTTTGCAGAGACACTCATGTTCCCCCAGAGGATGAACAGAGGATGCTAATATGCCAAACTAAGATGGTGAGCATTATATGTGCTAACATCAACAGGTTAGCATTGTCATTGGGAGCATGTTAGCATACTGATGTTAGCTTTCGTCTCAAAGCACCACTGGGCCTCAGTACAGCTTCACTGTATTAGAGTCACTGTACATTTGATCCTTATATTTCTAATGAGCATTTAACATTAACATTTATAACATGACTGTGTGTGCAGGAAAAAGTTCCCCACATTCTTGGAACTGGTATTTCTAAGAACAAGTATGGAGTGTCACACATCAACCCCCCGAGCGCTGCCTCAGGCTCTGCGACCTCCTGCCACATCACTCTCTCCTTTCATCTCCTCAGACGTGTGATCATGTTACAGGTCTGACTGTGATTACACCACAAACAAGAAGGATGAAGCAACCAGGAAACTTCACATACACATATTTCTTAGATATTATTAATTAGTCACACAGATTGACAACTAATGACAACTACACACTGACGCGTGGAAGTACACATATTCATTTCCTGTAACCTGCAGATGAGAGTGCCTGCAGGCTCCTGTATTCTTCTGTCTGGACTGTCTTGAGCAACTAAGGTGTTCTAATAACACAAAGCTGTTGCAATCTGGCTCTGAGTTGGTCTGCCAGCCACTTCTTGTCCTGACACTTTACAGCCAAGGGAGATAATTCCACAGCCCGGTTTCTTAAGTCTGCATACAGACATCATGACTGTACACTTGTAAATGACATGCAAACATATGACAAAATCCAATTTTGTGTGCAGGGGATATGACAGTCCTTCCCATTAATTACTGTGAAGAGCAGATGACCCTCATCATCATGGTAACAACAATAAATATTAACGTTGTGAAATGGGCACACTCACAAATGGTTAGGTTTTAAAAGAAAAAAAAAAAGATCATGGCTTGGGTGAAAATAAATGTGTTAACTTACTTTAAATGCACCGTGATGTAAATATGTTACATCTATTGGTTAACAGATGTCACAATGTGGTAATACTGAGGAAAGAGCTGTATGACACACAGCTAACCTCATAACCAACTGTCCATCACTGAGAAACCACTGACAATTACAAAATGCTGTAGATGCTTTTTCTACGCCCCTGAGTTGACAGATGTAACACATTTATGTCACTATGAATTTAGCGTTAAGTCATGGACGTATGTTAAAAAAAAGTCAGCGTTAACTTGCAGTTTCACATAAGACACAAACACTGGTGTCCTGGGTTAAAGTCTTGTGTGACTTAAGTCAATGTATTTACTTGAACCCAAACTATGACGATGACTATGCTTGTTTTTGTTACCATGATGATGAAGGTCACCTAATGACCAAATTTCACTTTGGCATACACACTGCATGCAGTTTGAAAGTCACAGTATTCGTTCCCAGATTGAAGAGACTAAACCGCCACAGAGGAGCATCAGCCTGACACACCAGCACTAAAATTATAAACTCAACACTGCGGGCCAAATACCACAGAATACTTGGAACTGTTTGCTCCTCCTTCTGGAGAAACAGTATCTACAGCATCCTGTAATTGTCAGCGGTCTCTCAGTGATGTGCCTACGGGGCGGGGTGGTAGCAGCGTGTGGATTGACAGGTGGTTAAGCGGTTAGCTGTGTGTCATACAGCTCTTTCCTCAATCCCAGATCAGTCGAGCTGTTGACTCACACACATATCCCTTTCTCCACCCTCCACTGCACCGACACCACTAACAAACAACTTAACACGCTGTGGAATGCGGCTCAACACTAAAGCAGAGGGAGAACAGGTCTTAATGAACCACAAACAGCCGCAGGACTCTGGGGCGCCAGCACCTCATATAACTGACTGTGACTATTATTATTATTATCATCATCATTCCTTCTTTCGCTCTATCATTTCTCAGATAGTCTGGCTGTTGCCAAAACAACAGCTTGTTATCTGAGGAGTGATCAGCATGTGCTAGCAGAAGGTTTGCCCCGATGAATTCTCACAACAGGCTTCACATTTGAGTGAAGCACTACAGGTGTGAGCATTCCTTTGGCAGACTGAGGAGGGATGGAAAGATTGTCCTGTGAATGAGGGTAGGAAACAGCCACACCTTTGAGGCTCAAGATTCCTGAGATAAGGATTACCTGTGAACCAAAGGTCAGACAAAAAAAAATCCCCAACAATCTCTACTCCATCTACTTCATCCTTCTCCAGCAACTCACAAATAGCAGACATGTTGTTCTTTGATTTGACCTTTGACAAGGATAATCCGGGACCTTGTTACACCTCTTTAAGACTTAATTGCTACCTGTCACAAGAAAGGAATCTTCCCTCTTTTACAAGGCCCATAATAGCCAAGAGCATCAATCTTCTTTGTGGTGTAATTCATCAACCTAAAAGGGTGGATAAGTAATCTGGCAGATGAAAGATAAGAAGGAAACCATGTGAGTCAATGTAACCACGTAGAGAAGTAGCTTGTGGTGAAATTCTTTGTCTCTCTGGGCGGTGCCGCACCACACCGTTTTGCCTTGAGCACAAACGGAAGCGAGGGCGCAGCAGGCTTAAGCGGCGAGGAACCTGGCGAGAGGTGTCCACTGGTGTTCGCTGCTGCCTCGCCTGCCAGGCAGATAGGAGGTGGTGTCACGTCCCCAGTGTCGGCCGCTCCCCGCCCTGAATGGCTCCTGTGTTCACGCGCAGAGCGACGGTGAGGGCGGGCGAGCTCATCGCAGCATTTCAAAGGTGAGTGATTTATATGGCAGCTGTTCCCCAGTGTGCCGTTCTGAATGTCCGTGCCCCATGTTTAACAGCTGACAAACACATGCCTTTTCTGTCACGGTCGCATTTATGGCCTCACACACAATTCTATTAGTGCAACCTCAACCATACAAGGATATAAAGAAGTTTTTATGATGCAGTTATCTCAGTCAATCAAGCAGGGCGACTACTTCAGCAATGAACACACACCGACACAACAATGCAGGCATCAGCATGATAACAATGACTTAAAGAGCAAACTGTTCCAACAGCTGAACTATCCTCAACATTTATTTGCTGTTTTATTATTGTTTACATTCATCAATCACAAAACTTTTGCTTTATATGATACGCGAGCTCCTGAAGAATCAGAAGTAGTTTCTAGAGTTGTTTGATATTTGAGACCTCTCCATTAACCCACAGCAGCACACAGGGAGAGTGTAACCTTATTTCACGCTGGCTCTCAAATAGTGCCGAGAATTTGTGAGGCAGTTAGTGGCCGTCATTAATAACGGCCTAGGCTGGGTTGACAGCTGCTGATTGGAATGAAGAGCTGCTCTACGGCAGACAGCTACAAATTTCCCTGACAGCCAGGTCTCCATTACTGGGCGTCAGCTGCCAAAACAGTAGTAATCAGAGAAGGAGAGAGGAGAGAAAACATGCTTTCTCGCAACAGACACCTTCCTTTTCCCTCTACTGTTTTAAAACATAAACACATAAACACGTATGTACACATATGACTTGCTCTATCATTGCAACAGATATACTGCTCAAACAACTGTTGAACGTCTGATGGCTTCATCTGTTTTTGGAGGCTGTTATTAAAGGACCAGTCTGGTGTACTTTTGGCTTCTTGTCTTTATCTATGATTGTCCCTGTGAGCTAAAAGCCAAGTTTCTGAATTTTTTTAACAACATTCATATTCACAAAAGTGCAACCTTGTCTTCTAGATTTATTTGTCAATACCACTAATGAGCAACGGCAAATACGGTTTGAGAGAAATCTAACGCTGTCTGAATTATGTTCTGTTTTACGACATAATGACGACATGCTAAATGTGTCTGTAAAACATTTACTGCCAAGCAATAAATATCTGAACAACTATTTGATGGATTCCCATGGAATTTTTTGTACATTTTGGTTCCCCAGAGGATGAATCCTCTTGACGTTTCTTCTATCAGAAATATCTCAACAACTATTTATATCATGAAGCTGACATTTGTGGTTTTATGTGTGGTCTCTTTGACGATCTCTTATCTTTTTGTCTGGGTCAAATTTTCCCTTTCATATTTTTGTGAACATCACCATCATTTAACGGTTATATTTAGGCACTCAAAGCACTTGGTTAAAGATGGAAAAAGCTTGTGGTCTGTGGTTAAATATAGAAAAAACATCAACGCAGACATGCACTACTTGACATGTCTAATTTTACAATATTTGAACAAAACCACAATCTTTCACTATCCTTAAGCAAAGTGTTTTAGTGGCCTAATTCCAACCACACATGGGACTTGGACAGGATGTAAAACCCAGTCTCCTGTGTTTAACAGACCGCCTCCCCAAGACTTCTGTGCAGTACAAAAATGGAGCACTTCCTTTACTGGAAAAACCATCAGTGCACGTAAACCTGCCAGCAATTATCTTTCCTTCTAAACATATTTGGCAAAACAATTCTGTATTTTTTTTTTAACAAAATGTGTTCGAAGACTCAAATCAAGCCTTTGCTGTTTTGGAAGACATTTGGGGGACTTACATTGTTCCCCTCTGTCTTTATTGCTTCTGATTAAACGCCCAGTGAGAACAGGCCAGAGACGTTTTGGCCAAAGGCAATGCAGCCAACGAAAAATATTAATTTCTCGGGAGCATAAAAATAGAAGAGATTTAATATCTTGATGCAAAAACTTCAGCGGGTTGTCGCAGAGTAATACAGTAATTTCATCAAAAATAAGCATCTGCATAATTTTCACAAGGGTAAAATTATAGATGCTGGGCAACTTCCAAGCCTCACTGAGTGTTTTCTACATGAATGACAGTCAGGCTGAAATTTACTAAAGCGTGCATCATGTACACTTATGCACACACACAGCCATCTACAGTGATGTCGAGAAGCCAAAATTACACTGATATGGTCCTTGAAACTGTCTGATCATGTATCTGTACTTGTATAAGTGAGGAGGGCAGGCGCAGCATTTTTTCAGTGGGAGGAGTAAAAGTGAAAGTCTGTGGCCTTGAACAGTTTGATCCCTGTAATGACAGAGGGTTTTGGTATGGGTCAACCTGTCAGCGCTGTGCTTCCACTGATCCCTGCTGCTCCCCACTGCAAAGCATGTGAACATGGTCATCATGTCGCATGCTGTCACACAAGCAAAGTTTGGAAAAATGTCACTGGGTGTGTCCCACTGTCCACGAGGGAAGCTGTCTTTGTCTGAGCCTGATGTTTTGGACTAATTGAGATATGAGGTGAAAAGCAAACACACTTCACTGATATACAGCACTGGTCAAATGTTGTTTTATGGATGGGGCCATTAGCTCATTGTGGGTTCTGGAAAAATATTTGGGCCGCTTTATTTTAGCCAAAACCCTGTCAGCTCAAAAACAAATGTGGCAGCACATTAAAATGAATCATTCCTCAAACGTACTCCTGATGCTGTTCTACACATAAACTCCTGTATGCACTCTGCGGTTGGAGGACAAGACAGATTAGGTATCAGAGCGTCATAGATTACAGTGACACACGAGTAATCACTGATGCCTTATTTTCTCTAGAAACTCAGCTTCTCATCTTATACCAACTGAGCAAACAAGCTCACAATGCACATCAATCCCCTGCATGCACATGCCATAAAGATGAACATGCATGCATACAGACTGCAGAGCTTTCACAGGAGGTGGCAGACGACCAAGAATGGGAGGCTTCATTTTATAGCTGCCTCTTCCTTGTCAGCTTTACTCCTGGCAGCAATAAAACACTCCATAATAAAAGGCACTATCCCAGAGAAGCAGCAGGACTGCAGCTATAGATAATCCACTCAGCTCACGCGGCTCGCACAGCGTTTGCATTTCTTGCCCCAGAATTCATTTTGTAGGTTTACTTCAGCGTTCTCTGGTTTTAAGCATAATGGAAAGCAGAGAGCTATGGCTTAGCCGCTGGATCAACATGAACAAAGCAATATCATGACCTTAGCTACAAGTGGGAGGGCAAGCTGGTTAATTAGCACCTACTACATTATCTAAACAAGACCTTTAGAGGGAAGACGTAATTAAACCTTCAGATAAAAACTAATAAGGGAGAAAAGCTGTCGGGTAGCAAATTAACATGTGCATTTTTGTTTCATGTACACACAAGTTATTACAGTCACTGTGCAACATAATGAGAAAGAACTTAAGTCTACTTCAGTTATGTAGGGAAGAAAGGAATTAAAGATATGTCATTCACAGGGCACAAGTCTAAACACTGTCCTTGTGTTTCACTGAATATTCTCACAGCCTTTATATCATTCACAGTAATTTATGTCAGTACTTGTAAATCCGCGCACAAGGTTACTCGGAAGCATAGAAAAAGTAGGCATGTGTGATTATAGGCAGTGCAATTCACACAATATTTATGACACAGGATGTCCCATCTGGAGCTGCTTCCTGTCTGCAGCCCCCCCCCGAGGATGGGTTGCCTGGAGCTAGTAGCACTTCTCTGGACATCTGCTCATCTCCTCTGGGTGTAATACAATACAGCCGCCCACAGCCGAGGAACTTCAGCTCAGACAAAACACTTTGTATCCAGATATGGTGATATGATGTTCAGGGCTGCAACTATCAACTGTTTTTACGGTTGATCATTTAATGTAGAGTAGGAACAATTAGTCAATTAAACAATTAGTTGAAAAATAGAAAAATAATCAGCAACTGCTTTGATAACTGATTAATCATTTAAATATGAAATGACATTCCAAAGTTGAAGCTTCTCAGTTATGAGGATTTGCTACTTTTCTTTGCTTTGATGGAAGATAAACTGAATATTTTTAATTGTTTTATATTTTAATTATTTTTTTTAGTTTTTACAGACTAAACTGTTAATTATTAATAAAGAATAATGAATCATTAGATGCAGCCTTAATTTCATCCATTAACTGTCAGAAAATTGTATAAAATGCACATAACCATTCCAAAGATTCTAAGCAAGTCCCAATCCCAAAGATATGTAAAACAACAAAGTAGAACAAAAAGTTCTGTTGACAGTCAATGTTTCTTACCAGAAATCCTTGTGTGCAGCCTTGACAAACACGTTGAATGTAATTCCTTCCTCATAAACCATTTGCAAAAACATTTCTCCTTAAAGGTTTGAGGCCTGCATTGTTTCCATCCACGCTTACTTGCAGTTTGGGTGCAGTCTTCTTTTTCCCTATATTTGTGGGTGCATTGCTGCATTTCTTGTCGCATTACCACCACCTGTAGGTCAGTGGAATAGTGTGAGAGTGTATCATGTCACCCACATATGTGGACAGGACAAAAATAATGGGGACCCACCATTTTTATGATGGATTAATCTTCAATTATTTTCATTAAAATGTCAGAAAATAGTGAAAAATGTCCATCAGAGTCCAGGATGACATCTTGAAATTGTTAATTTGATGTTACCAAAAACAGTCCCAAACCCAAACATATTCAATTGACTATTATAGAAAACTATTAAAGAAAAGCAGCAAATATATATAAATGCATTTAAAAAGCTGTGAACAAAGGCATTTTTTGCTATTGAAAAAAATCATTAAATAATAAATAATTACAATTGTTTGTTTGTAATTTTATGATCAACAAATCAATTAAAGGACAAATGTTTAGTATACTGTATATTTAACCAGGGTTCACAGCAGAAGAACTGGCAGGTGTCATGCTGGATCACTATAGTTAAACATCAAGGGACTGTGGATTACTTGTGCTATTGTGAGGATGGGTGTAGATAACACTGTCACTAAAAATAATCTGTACATTTGTCACCTTATGATAACCATCTTCTTACATCCTAATTCATGGGATTTGGAGGCCTCGTTATCAGACGGTAAAGGTAGGTGTGGCCTGAGGGAGCAGACTCTAACAAGGCAGCAGCCCTGATTTAACACAGCGTGAAACTGCTGTTAGTCATAGACCGCCATGACAGCAGCTCTCATTATCACTACCTGGACATGCATGGCATGGTTGTCAGAGCGACGCAGGCACAGGGGACGGCCACACATGATCGCCACAAATCAGCCGAGAAATGGGATGTCTGATCACTCTCACCAAATCTGATAGAAGTACGGAAATTCAGCTCTGGCTGTTTGACTTTATGGATGTTACAAATGGAAATGCAGATGGCTTATTAAAGGTGCAAATTGAGAGGCAGAAACGTTGAATTGAGTTTCCTGTTTCTCTTTTCAAACACAAAGAATGAAAGGTGAGATAATGCTCGAATTTCAACACGGCAACACTAAAAAGAGGGAGCATGTGATAGACAATGTTCTTAGTTTTGGCACCTTCCAGCCACTCAAATAAGACCAGCCTCTCATCTCTGTGTCCTTCTGTCAAGTGTTGCTGGGTTGCCAGTTTCTCTCTCTCCCCCTCTGCTCTGTGTGCTGAGGGCTCCAGGACTGCAGGTGCACAGCCTGTCTGCCCACTACAGGTGGGCCCAGGGGAGAGAGCTCACATCTCACCCTCCTCTTGGCTCATTAAAACCTTCAGCTGTTCCTCTCCTTCCTCCACCCCTCCTCCTCCTCCTCCCTCCTTCAGCCTCATACGGCTGCTCACACCACGCTGATCACACCAATCAAGCTTTGATTTACAGTATTTACACCATCCTCCTGTCCCCATTGTGGCTACAGGGAATCTGAGGAATGGCCCTCCCCTCCCTGCCCTCGGTGCAGCCGGCGTCCTGCTAAATGTGAGCCAATCAGTGGTGGTGGGTGGAGTGCCAAGCCACAGAGCACTTCTTCCCGTTGGCAGCCTTCCCTGTGGTGGCTCTGATCACAGCGCAGTGTTAACAACACGTGACCTGGCCCCGCAGCCCACAGTAATTGAGGTTACATCCCAGGCAATACCTTGATGAATAATTAAAAGGCCAGAAACAGAACTCAGAGTGACTTAGCCAGCGCCCTGGGGTCTAATAACGTGCTTGGACTGTATTAGGTAATCTATCCACTGGTGCCAGTTAGTGTCGCACACACACACTCATGCATAAGCGTACAATTGGGCCCTGATAAAGGCAACCCAACAGTATCAGTCACTGTCAGGGCAGAGTGCTGGTTACGGCTCTGCAGGAACAACATGAGGAATTATTTCAGGGTGAGTCGCGGGCACTTATCTTGCCAGCAATGTGGGGCAAAATTGAAAACGCAGCAAAAAGGCTGTCTGGCTTCAAGCAAGGTTCAAGGATGTGAGCAGTGTAATTATGAGATGCTTTAAAGCAGATTACAGACAAATAAAACCTGAACTCTTGGACAATACTGTTGTTTCCCCCCAGAAAAAAATACAAAAATAAAGATATTTCAAAATGTTTGTGCATGCTGTCTACTTGTGTGTCCGTGTTGTGCATGTGTGTGAGTTTTCGCATGTGTAACAGGAACTAGTTTGTGACCTTGACCACACTGAAACCTGAGTGTGGAAACACTAGCCCCATTTATAAGTTGCCATTAAGCCTGCAAAGGTGATAAAGATGTACCTCCATACCAGCACCAGCCGTTAAAGCCACTAGCGTCATTCACAGGGTAACAGAGGTCATTCACACTATGCTAAAATATGACTTGTTTTATGGACTGCAACCCTGAGTATAAGATTAGAAACTGCACCTCTAACTGAATCATTTCTGTAGTGGCATTTGTAGAGACAAAGCACGGTACAAGGCAGTGCTTGCAAGAGTAAATAGGTGCAACCATAAGTAATGTATACAAATAAAAAGAGAGGGAACGCAGAATATGAAATTGCAATATTAGACAACAATTGAAGTTACAGAGCCACTGAAGTAATTGTTAGCCAAAAGATGACAAATTACCTGTGTCAGCGTGCAGGCTCAGTAGTAAGTACGAAATAATTGCAGGATAAATGGCATCAGGCTGCAAAAAAAGTGTGCTGAGGTACACAAGAGCATGCTAATTTAATACCTAAATGGCAGATTTGTATAGGGACTGCTGTGTTCGTACACTGGTCCAAACTGCTGTTTACATTTTCTATGGGTGCAGCATGTAGGAGAGAACAGTGTGGCCCTCTCCTCTGACAAGCCCCTGTGTGTCACAGCTTCAGCACTGAGCAGAGGGGAGCTGCCAGTGCAGAATAATTAAGACCTCTGTGGAAGTGACAGGGTCACTAGGAGGTATGCGGCATAGCAAAGCTCCTCTTCTCAGCTGCTTCCTCTGTGAGCTGTCACGGCCGCTGCGTATTTATAGCAGCATGGCGCAGCACTCTCCTCTCCTCTCCCCTCTACCTCCCAGACAGATGTCACCTTCAAGCCACCATCTCTGGGGCTAAACACAATGCTTTCAGCAGCCTAACAAGCCACACACACAGGCAATCAGCAGAACAACAGGAGTCTGAGGACAACATCAACGTCGCCTCATTCACACTGACTGTACCGGGCGGGCAGGCAGCAGTCCGCCTCTCCCATTGGACAGGGCTTCTTTACATAACAGCATAAGCCACAGCTAGTCAGTTACTGTTAGTCTGCAGCACGAGGGCCCCGAGGCTGGTGACACAATAACACACTCAGTCAGAGAGAAGGAGTGATAATGTCTGCCACTCCAGTACAATTCTTCATCCAGCACACAAACGTATACTGAAAAATTTAATTCCATGCCGACGCTTTTGGGTACAAGTGTGCGACTTTTAATTTGATTCCATCCATAAATAATATCTTTCAGTGCTTTCTAATCTTTTTGCATTGTAAACAAGGAAAACATGTCCTCACGGCAAACAATAGAGAGAAACTCATTTAAATTTCAACACAAAAATATATTTAGAGAATAAACACAGGAAAGAGTTGAATATCTCGTGTGTTTGTGTGTGTGTGTGTGTGTGTGTGTGTGTGTGTGTGTGTGTGTGTGTGCGCGCAATGCAGCTGACTTTATGTCTGTGCCTCAGATAAGAGACGAATGGGGGGCCTCTGTAATGTAAGCCTGGCTGACTGAATGTGTTGACATAGCTTTAATTCAGCTTGATACCAGACACCAGTAGTCTGTCTGAGCCTCTGAGCACAGGGGGTGTTAACCTCTCAGAGATTCTCAAAATACACAAACACCAAGCACGACTGGTCAGGAGGGATTAAAATAACTTTTCTGAGTGCCTTGCTCATATACTGTCGTTTCCACACTTGCCTTCGGTCAGCAATATAACTTATTCAAACATAGCAAAGCACCAGTTTAATGATGAGTAAACCTTTTAGTTAATGATCTATTAGACCTGTTTTTGTAGATATGATTAGAATCACATTTAGCTGGCTACAGTCTCTCTGCTCTGTGTATCTAAAAAGCAATAAAGTTCAATTACAGCGTACAAACACATAAACATCTTGTACGGGTAACAGATGCAATTTATGGCCGCGGCTATGATTTGATCCTTTAACCTTAAACAGATTGCTAATGTGTCAGACTATCTGCCCAGCAGTGTGTTCTCAAGGCTAGGGTAACACGGCCTGAGCCTCCAGATGAAGTGCTGGTTACTCTATATGAGCATGTCTTGCAGGTCATAAGCCTGTCACTGCCAAAGTGGGTTTCTTTTACTGCCACAGTGGCGATAATCAGCTGATGCTGGCTGTCAGTCGGCGTGGCTATGGGACAGACAGGGGACAGACTCAGAGGACACACGATCACCCTGCTGACAAGTATCCCTAACCCCAGCTGCTCCGCCGGCTCCTCTGTCATGTGGGAGGAGCAGCGGGGGAGCCAGCCTGAGGGGGAGGTGGCAACAGGGCCCCGCTGAGAAGGGGAGAGGCACAGAGTCTTATGCGAGCACAAATTTCAGCACCCCTACATTGCTGTGCGCTCCGCCCCTCTCAGCAGGCAATTCCCCTTTCCCTTCCCGGCTGCAGTGCTTCACTAAAGGGAGCAGGGCACCGGCTGGACGACAGGCCCCAGTGACCACGGGCCACAGGATAAGCCAACAATCAGGTGCTACATTGTTTAAGAGTGTTAGCTCAGATTAGACTGCTATTGTGAAATGTCACAGTATCATTCTATATGTGTGCCTTGTATGTATATATAGCAGTGGAAAATAACTAAGTACATTAACTCAAGTACTATAAATTAAAAAAATATAGGCATTCATTAAGCAAGAAAACCTCATTGTGATTACAAAGATCTTTTTCAAGAGTGACATGCCAACTGAGAAATAAACTGAAATATGAAAATGGTATTAAAATTTCCAATTCAATTGTACAAAAGATTTAATGTTAGACACAACTTAAACGATGCACTCAAGCAAAAGAACAGCTGTCTAAAACCACCAAAAGAAATAACACTTATGTAAAGCAATAACTTCATGATCGTCTTAAATAGCCCAAAACAATAAGACTGTATTTACATTGAATACTGAGGCATTTGTACTTTTTTCCATTTAATATTACTTTATATTGTACTCTTGATTTCACTACATTTATTTTAAGCTTTGGTTAATACCTACCTGAGGCTGACAAATGCTGACAACATTTTTGAGACTGAAACCCAAACCCACCCATTGCGTAACATGTCTGCAATTTAGATAGAGATTTAAGATTTATTTTAAAGTACTGAATATATATATATATATATATATATATAGGGAAGAAACTAGCGTCCCTCAAGTCTCCCAATCTGTGCACTCAGGTGGCAGTTTTCATTTGGATTCAGCAAAATGAGAATGTGTTGGATAATGTTCCCAGCTGGAAATAACCCTGCTGCATCTACGATTTAAATATAGAATTGTGTCCTACTGCTTGGAAAGCTATGCATTGCCTTGAAAAGTTCAGCCCCATTAATTAGTGTAAACTTAACTGTGGCCCCTTATAGATGTGGCGTACTCGCTGTGCGCTGACACGCTCAAATGACCCTCCATCAACACACATGCGGCAAGGTTCGTCTGGAGAGCCTCAGTGCATGACGGGCTGAGGCTGCGAGAGCGTGCTATCCCCTCGGGGTGGCGTTGACCCCTTCGTTCTTGATTGGCAGGTAAATGGCTCAACCAGAGTCTTCTTTCCAAGAAATGTGCTCATGTCTGTCAGAGCAAAGAGCAGCTGGCAGGAGTAAAGACAGAAGATCAAGTCAGCTTTAAGTGTTAGAATAAGATCCTCACAGCTCTCTCTGCCATTTAACAGCACACCAGACTGTCTCACTTTAGACGCTCATTAGCGAACCAAGGATTTGTTATTGCAGTGCAGAGGGAATGCCTGCTCACGAACAAGAAACACTCTATTCACTACAGCCCAATGCTGTGATTACACTGATAGACCTGCTGCTTAAAGGGGCCTCTTATTGGTACACAATGAGGCATGAAACACGTTTTCATAAACACAAGTAATTGCAACCTTGATTTCTCAACTCTTAACATCCGCTATCATTCACATAGCGAGGGACTCAAATGTTATTCTGATGGCTCCTTGTGCAGATTCAATGCCAATGTTCTGCTGAGCTGCAGAAAGACACACACACACACACACACTCACACATTCCCCCAGTCCCCGCCAACTGCAAGTGTTGAGGTGTTGAGTGTTGATGTATGCATATCCTCTCACATACAGCAGTTAAATTACCACTGAAGAGGCCTGAAGAGCACTGCTCTTGGGCTCTCGCTGCCTCACCTCCCCATCAGAATGAATTAACACTCATGCCGCCTCTGATTAAAAAAAATCATTTAAGGAAGGTTTAGAGTCATTTCTTTTGTCGTGAATTTGGAAAGGGCACTCCCCATATTAACACCTCCACATCACCTGTGGTATCATTCACATCTTACCAAGAAAGAGAAGTAGCTTAAGTGCAGTCTGTGGTCTGTGACCTTGATCGGCCTGTTTATGGACACGCAGCACTGACACGCTAAGTCAAAAAATCAGATTGCTAATGACAACCGAAGAGAATTTGTCTTAATGATGAATACGAAATTGCAAAATACAAATTGAGTGCCTGAAAAGGTCCTGAGACCCCGACTGCAGCTCCTCGTTCTGATGATTTTTGGCTGCAGTGCCCGGCTACCCCTGAATAAACCCTTTTATCTTCAAATGCCCAAACTTTCCTTTAACCCTAATCTATCACCTCAGTTATCCTGCATGATTAATCTGGGGCCTTAAATAACCAAGGCAGGCTTGATTAATCGAAAGGGGTGAGGTGTTGAGATCAGGCCCTACGGTGAATGTGCAGAGCCAGCACACGCCTCGTACTTCTGTGGCCGCTGCCATCTGTCTCCCAGTGGGACTTGTTTCTCCACAGCGCCCCTCGTGACTATGCAACTACATTACTAACACATTTCTGACACATATAACACAGATGTCTTTCTGCTAGGAAGTCCTGCAATCTCAAGACTCAGCAGACTGTTTGGAGCAGCAATTTGAAAGACAAAATAACAACATAATGCTTCTCTGGCAGTTAATTTTCTTAGATCATCACAATGTTTGTGCAGCATTGCATCATGTAAATCTATTTCTTACTTCATTATGAGTTGTAACCTCAAAGGAAAAGAGCGTGATATGTAACATTACCTTAGCCAGCACATGTCATCTGTCGTGCCCAGTGAGAGCTGAGACAGTATCAGAGAGGTCTGCTAATGGTTCCTCTTGGGCAGCAGCCGTGGTGGCAGACAGACAGGGCAGACAGGTGGCACACATTTGGCTGTGGTAAATCTCTGCTCGGCTGGCAGAGAGCACGCTTCTCTCCAAGCTGCAGTAAATATGAGCTAATACTATATGCCTTTCACTCTGAAGGTGAGACGAGAAATCGCTCCCTGGAGGAGCCGTGAGGGGCTTGTTCAAAAGAGGAGTCACGTCTGCGGTTTGTGTGTGTCTGAGTCTATGTGGACTGTATGTGTCGATGTATATTTCAGGGACTATGCAAATCCCAGTCAGTTCAGATGACATAGAGGCAGACTCAGGCTGATCCTGTCAGAGATGTTTACAGTCTTCTGATGGTAATGTGATTGCTGGGTCTGTTAGCTGGGTTAAGTAGCTAACCCCTGCTTTGTGCTCAGCAGTCATGACACCGGGTTCACTGGTGTAAGTTGAACACATAAGGTATCACGTTATCGTAGGTACTATGTTTACATAGGCAAATAAATGCGGTAGATCAGATGTTCCTAACCTTTAGTGCCTGTGATCCATCATTGTGACGCAATATCTGCTTGCAACCTCTCGTCATAGGTTGCATGTCTATTAGTTGCAAGCAGTTTAAAGATTGATTTTCCCTTTTCATATTGTTTGGTTTGAATATTCTTAAAGGCCTGAAGAGATAACGCTATACATTATATAAAAAAAGATAATACAGAAAAGTCAGAAACGTTTTTTTTTTTTTTTAGATCAGAAATCATAGACCAAAATTGTTGTGACTTCTCAGTTCAAAGTGAGATTGTGATATTGGGATACTGGATGAAGCATTTTACACTCACATTAACCAAGAAATCAAACGTTTATCAATGTAAACGTTTATCAATGTAATGCTGGAATTGATTTAAGAATTCTGGAAAACTCTGTTTGTCATGATTGTCAATGATTTGTTCACAGTTGTAACCTGTTGGTGTCATGGCTGGACCCAGGGCCTTTTGATCTGTGATGATAAACCAAAAAAATAAATAGAATCGTGACCCTTGTTCATGTAAGTTTCTGTCCTGACATGTACAGGTCATGTGAGCGATAAAACAGGAGATATGAGCGTCACTGTACTGGTGCTGTTTCGACTTCAACGCTGTATCCATATCTTGTATCTAAAAGTGGTTCACCAGAGAGGACAGCAAAGAGGGCTTTGATTCTGATGCACTTGCACAAGCCAGGAAACAACATCCCAATTTAATTAATATCACAGTCAAAACAACTAAGTATAGCTGATTGTGTCTATAATGAAATTCATGTAATAATTATGGCTTGTTTCACACTAGACTTAAACGCTCTGTATTATTGTAGTGCTACATTTTCCACCCATCTGATAATGACACCACATACTGGCCTAATGATATCATAAACACTGCAATTTAATGTGGCTATTAATAAGAAGAAGAGCTTTTTCACCCTGCCTTATTAATTACACACTAATGAAATCTGACAGAGATGCTCCTGGGTTGGACAGCAGCACATTATTACCACAGCCTTTCACATTCCAAGACAGTAAACACAAGCCAGTATAATGTAGTAAAACTCACCTCTCTCTCTTTCAACAGTTGCCATTTTGTCATTTGTCTTCCTCACAGGCTAGAACAAAGGTCAATTTGATTTTCCGTCCCATCTTTGGTCCCTCCCAATGCCAATTATGAGGTGAGCTTGAGTAGATACGCAACTACAAATTAACAGCTCAATTACTGTCAGAAAAGTAGATTTAAACTGATTTATGAGAAGTCATACAAAAGCAATTACTGTTTTCATTCACATAGCATTGACGCCAGGTATAGATATATTATAGAGTCCCTCATCTGTAATTTTAATTATGATCCAAACAGAACAAGAACGATGCTAATAACTTACCACTTGTGATAGCAGCAAAATATCTGCACCAGAAAACGATTACACAATTATGTGGCGCTCTTTTGTGCATAGATACAATAAATATTCCCACTGCTATTATCCTATGGTTACATGATAAAGAGGGCTGCAGCTTCACACAGTTTTACTGGTCAGTGTCTTACTTTCCACTGCAGGGGGAGGGGGAGGAAGTGAGAGGAACATTCTGTTAATTGGACATCGAGTGAGGATAACAATAAGCTATGCATGGTGAGATTTGCCTTGGAGAGCTGGGGTAAGGATTTGGAAGAAGAGGAGTTATAATTGGCCGTAAGATGAGGAGCTCAAGCCAGCTGTACACGTTCAAACTGTGACATTGGACTCTTATTCCCCTCTTCTCCGTGAAAATGAGCTCAAGATTCGGAGCCTCAGGAGACATAATACATGTCACAGCCTACAATAATGGTTAATTTGAAATCATGTAGCACCCCTCTCTCTTGCCGTCTCCCTCGTCTCCCCCTTTTCTATTTCACTTCCCCTCTCTCCTTCTCTTTCTCGCTCTCTCCCTGAAATAACCCATTCATCCTAAAAATGGTTTTCATCGTTTTTTTTTGCCTCCGCCCCCAGCCCACCCCCGTACGCCATTAGTCCCATCCCTCCATGCTCTAACGACCAAATGCATTTCCTAGATTTTCTCTATAGCAGCCCTTATTATCCTGGAGCTAATGTTTTAAATTCAATTGCAACAATCCATATCCAGGCCAATTTACTGTCTCCTTTTTAAAAGAGGCCCTCCCAACACAAGCTTTAGAGAGCACGTCTGTGGAGCGAAGATAAAAGCAGCTGGCTCACCATATATACAAGCACCCCGTCCCGAAACAACACTGTGTTTGTTGGTAATATATTCACACAGAATGTCTTGACAATACACAACCACCTCCTCCACATTTATAAAACACTAAAGCAAATGGGCTCAAAACATGCATGCACATCCTGAAGCATATACATTCATAAATGTGCTCACTCTCCCCCCCACGTACACAAACACACTCACATGACCTGCATTGCTCTCTTTCCAGCTGTAGGCAAACTGCAGCAGTGGCTATTAATGTTTCACAACATAGTGTATCTGTGTCTCAGTCTCTGTTTTTTTTTTTTTTTTTTTTTTTTTCAAGGGCACACTGCCAGAGGGAAAGCGTGGGAGGGGTTTGGTAGAGGGTTGGGTGTTCAGACACAGACAATATTTCCCCCATCTCTCGTGCCTCAATGCTTCACTGCTCGCCAGACTCAATCACATGTGCGGTGTGCTTTCATGAATTAATAACGGGCACTTTGGAGGCCTGGCAGGAACATGGTGACCACACGCTGATGGAAGTTTAATGAGCAGCACGGGGACCGCGCCGTCATGGCATTGGCGGGTCTCTCAGCGCACTAGGCCATGTCCCCGGCCCTCCCCACAGAGCCACAGTGTTTGGGCTCTCATTACCTAGATAAATATATCTGCCCTCTGGATCAGCCCACAGGCCCTGCTTCCTCCTCCCCCCTAGAGATGCTATCACGGCCCTGATTACACTGCCATGCCCTTGGGACAATGGCTGGGCTGGAATCACAAGAACACAAACATCAGTCTCAATTCACTCCTCTGCTAAATATCAGGCCTTAGCACAACAGCGGCTCGGCCACAGCTTGACATCAGTTCAGGATTGTCCAGCCAGAGATCGCTGAGAGCTGTGACTGGAGTAAGGTTCAATGGTGTTTCCAATAGGCAATTATCTCAATCGGTTCACATTTGGATTCAGGCGGTAGCACAGGGTAATTACGGAGGTCAGTAGCTAAGAGTGTACCCCCCTCCCTCCTCCTCTTTCCCAATGTCTATCTCCCTCTTCCCTCTTCCTTGCTATCCAGGCTCTCTGGGGACTGCCCACTGATGAGTCTCTGAGATGCAACACGCTCATTGATTTAAGACCCGCCACAGGCATTGATTTGAAATGGCTGAGGTACCGGGGCGCAGAGCACCCTGCCCGTCTTAATGACTAGATCAAATGCATCACACCTCCTCAACTGGCCTGGTCCAATACTGACTAGATTCCAGACCAGCTACAATCACACAACTAATTCCCTTTTAGACTCTTGCATTTATTCTTTGCTCAGTCTTTACTTCAATCTATAGGAAGTGATTTGATCACTGATACTCGCAATGAATGAAGTATCGGTGAGACTGCTGCTGAAAAACAGCTCAGAGCCAGCGGTGGAATATAATTTAGTACATTTACTCAAGTATTGTACTTAAGCACAATTTTGAAGTATTTGCACTTGAGTACTTCCTTGTACTATTTACTTTACTGGGGTATTAGTTGGACAGCTTATTTCCATTTTATGCTATATTTTATTTCTATACCACTACATGTCTGAAGGAATTATTGTACTTCACTTTGTACAACACTACATTTATCTGAGAGCTACAATTGCTTATAAAATTAGATAAAGATTTTACACACAAACATGTGGTCACTTTATAAAATATGACACATTATTATTGATTTAACTACCAAACCCTGTAGTATGTGGTTGAAGTTAGCTCAACCTCAACTAGTTACAATTATCAAAGATGCACAGTCACAGAAATCATCTTTTTTAGTTTTCTTTTACGTTAACTTTTCAGTTTTCTGGCTCAAGTGATATCACTTGAGGCATCTGATCAGGTTTTGCACAGCTCCCTCTGGAGCCTCAAAATGAATTATGCTTTATTATAATATATAATAATTTTAACACTGACAGGAGCATTTCTTCATCATAAGAACTTTCAGTTCAGACACTTTAAGTACATTTTGCCGACAATACTTACTCACTTAAGTAATATTTTGAATGCAGGACTTTTACTCATAGTATTTTTACACTGTACTATTGCCACTTTTACTTACGTAAAGCATCTGAATACGTCTTCCACCACGGCTTAAAATAGGACATGCACAATGCACATTAATATATCATAGTGGCCTGTTGGTGCAATTTGTATTCAAAGAGTAACTGATGGCTTTGGAGGCAGATGTAATATGCACTTGTAATGAAATGGAAAGGCCTCCTTGAATTCCCCGGTGTGGAGGGGTCTCTTCGTTTTCTTGCCTCTTGCACCTCTTGCTCTCATGTTTATATAACAGTATAGTCTCAATCATTCTCTCCAGCTGGTTGAAGGTTACCAGGGGCAAGAGGGGTAACAAATGGGCTCTGCGCACCATCTGAGAGCTAGCAGGCTGAAGGCTGGATAATGGCCTGTCATAATGGACAATATAGGCAGAACCCTCCTGAGACCAGGAAACCAAAGAACAAGTAGGCTGAATTATTCATGGTAACCATGGCGGCCCGCACAGCTGCATTACATTAGGCTCTTCATTAGCCGTGCCGTATTCTACAAAAAGCTTGAAACTAAAATATGACCAATATTTCCCATTGAGGGAAGACATTATCATAAGCTCTCAAGGGGGTTTATTCCTGCTTAAATGTGCCTGAGAGCTGACCTTCCTCACCACAGTAATAATGTGGTGGGGATTAAAATGTGATTCCATCCACGACAAGAGCTTCTCGTGCTTATTCTAATGATGGGTGCACTGTGACAGCTTGGGCTCGTCTGACACTGCAGTCATTCCCCACTAATAAGACACTTAACACAGGGCCTCTCGCTCCTCTCCTCTCTCTGAATACTGCAATGAGCCAGACACAAGTAGGAAGAAATTGCACTCTGGGTTATATTTGCTTTTCACCTACACGAACAAATCCATCTGTCACTCAGATTGCGTTAAGAAGAGAATATGGTATAACACGGCATTACAAAAGGTTGCATGATTTTTGTATGCATATACACAGAGGGAATGATTGGAGGCTTTTGTCATAATTTTCAGAGGGAATGAGTTAAAAAAGAATGCTCTTCAAATTTGCAAGTGAGATTAAGCAATGCATTTTCAATCCTGTGCAGAAATTTATGCCAACAATTATTTTATACGTCTAGAAATTTCAGAGCATCTAAGCCAAATTCCTGAACTCTGCTTCGGTGTTGTCACATTAAAATCCAAACACTCATCTCTGTTGTGACTTAGATAAAGACAACAGTGTGAGGAATCTATGTAAGTTAATAACTGCCCTTTTAAATGATATAGCTCTTTCACTCCATGGTTCCATTAAATTTGAGTTCTACCTAAGGCCACATATTTAAGTCACATGCAGCTTTCAACAACAGCTTAAACTTACATGATCATAAATTGTAGATCTAAAAATCAAGCTTTTTCAATCAATAAGAAGAGCTGTAAAATTTGTGTTGTAATAGCATCTTTGAAATAAGTTTTTGTTGGTAGAAAAACAGACTCATGTCCCAAATCAAATCAAACCAAGTTTGTGTCCAGAGTCTATGTATCTATATAGTGCAGACTGAAAACTTTTCTGCAGATTTATCAAGGCCGAACTCAAAGCAATGCACCAAGAATTAAGACAAAGAGCCTTCAGCTTTGCCAGCAGCTATATGAGGCTGTTCTTCGGCACAGTGGTGCTTTGAGACAAAAGCTCGTGTCAGCATGCTCATAATGATTAACTTAGGTTAACTTTCTGATGTTAAGCAGGTATAATGTTTATCATGTTCCCCCTCTTTAGTGTGTTAGCATGCTAACAATTGCTTATTAGTAACACAAAGTACTGCTGGGGCTCGTGTGAATGTCATTAATTTCAAGGGTATATTAGGTCATAAACCAAACTACTGTGCAAAAATGACCTAATGATGGCACAAATGAAAAGTGAAGGTTCACTTTACATTTCACAATTCAGTCTGAGGAGGCAATGAATGTGTGGACCAAATTTTATGGCAATCCATGTAATATTTGTCCAGCCATTTCACTCAAAGCCACAAATGTCAACCTCAGGGTGATGCTTGAGGAAAAGTCAGCGGCTCATCTGGGCACAGTGGATGCCTGTGTGAAATATTATGGCAACCCATGTAGTTGTTATTGAGATATTTCAGTTTGAGCCAAAGTGATGGAGGAATTGACCAACTGACTGACAGGACAGCTCCTTCCCTAGAGCGATGCTGCCAGCATAAATAACTTAGCCTACAGCTGAATTTCTACTGGAAAAGATGCCATGATTTAAAAATGAGCATGTTTTTTAGTCATATAAAAACATTCCCATAGTAAATCAAAGGTGGAAATGACCTTAGACTTTGATTTGATAACATAAGTCATACACCCTCCAACCCACATAAAGTACACAGTGCTGTATTGATTGCTATGTAAACTTATGATCTCGTTTTGGTGAAACTGTGAGAGCAGCCTGCACCTCCCAGCTGTTGAAACAAGGGAGAGACGAAAGCAGCAGCACGTCAGCAGTGCTGCTATTTCAGTCATTGACCGTTGCACACACAGTCCATCATTTATTCATAGGGAGCAGTCTGTCAGAACAGGATGGCTCATGTTGGCCACTGTACCTCCAAACCTGCAGCTCAGGACCAGCGAACAGCCAGGCAGACGGTTTAAAGGTCATAATACCTGGACAGTCAAAGTGACCTGTCAGGTGGCTCTCCATTACCAGAATCATCTCGTTTTACAGCTGCGAAAAAAAGTGTTTTAGTCTGAGCAGCTGGTGAGACATTTGACAGCAAGACCAGAGCAATTAGTCGTCTCACGTTCGACTTAATTCCGTAAATGGGACCCAGACACATGCTGACACACATGTACGCACATGTACTTATCCATTCAGGCTTACACAGATGCAATGCACGCTACATGCAGCCAGTTATGCATGCATGACCTTTCATACGCGCATAAACAAATGCACACACACACACACACAAAGAAAGCCATTCATCCATTCAATCACATGCATTAAAGCGTACACACACAAAACACACACTCGCACAGTTAAGGATCCATTTTCAGGGGAAGCAAAATGATTAGCGCTGCTGAAACATGAGCGGTTATTAAAAAGTCAATACATTGTCATTATAAGTGAAGACTGTTCCCTCAGAGTGAG
The DNA here is from genome assembly GCA_037975185.1 of Centropyge bicolor. Classification (NCBI taxonomy): domain Eukaryota; kingdom Metazoa; phylum Chordata; class Actinopteri; family Pomacanthidae; genus Centropyge; species Centropyge bicolor. Next base: position 12,648,430 of record JBBMOC010000009.1, on the reverse strand, counting down.
GGTATTGATCCATTCATGTGCTTACTGGTCATCGACCCGGCCAGTAATTCGCTCCCAAACAGATTCGAGATATGAGGTTTCTATTCCATGACGGCCTGTATGTTTGTTACACTCACCTAGAGCTGAGGCTTCCACACTGAAACGGTTTTAAGGATTCAACGTGATTTAAATATGTCCAAGGTCATGTGGCCACATCCTAACACGCATGGGAGGGCAAGATTGTTAATCAATGTAATTGTTCACTCTCATAATCTCATAACACAACTTCTACTTAATAGGTAAGAGTCTTCCTGGAGCTTTCAATCATATGAAACATCAGCAGATGGATCTTCTTGTCACAGAATTACAGATGCTAAAATCTACATTTACAATTCACTTATTAATACATTTACATCTACAATTCAATGACAACTGGGCGAAATTCCATCTGCGGATGAAAATGATATGATTGGAAGCTCCAGAGCAGCGATGACACTGTTTTTGCAACTGGGGTCTCCAAGGTCAAGAGCAAACTCTGATCCTCAGTGTTCACCTGTTACTTTCTCAAGCTTGCATTTGTTCATACTGTATGTAGCGTACTGTAAGGGCACTGACATAATAATTTCAACAGTTTGGGAAATATGCTAATTATGATGCTAGCAAGTGATTTTCTTAGCCTAGTGTTAAGTCTGGAAACAGGGTGAAAAACCTATGCTCTCTCTGCCCAAAGCATCTATAATGCTAATTAATTAACACTGTTTAATAATTGAAATATAAAAAAGAAAAGTTGTATATTACATGTTACATAAGTTATAAGCTATTATCTAAAAACTTAATGGTTATTTGAGTGTTACTGATTTATGTTGTTAATTACCTCTGTGTTTCTCCAGCCACTAAATGTCAAAGTATCTGCCCTGGAAAAGGTCTCACATTAAAATCTAGCAGTGTCTTCACTTTCATGAGTTTCTACCCATGTTTTGCAATGTTTACGAAGAAGAAAAATATCATACAGGTGAGCAGGCACATATAGTAGCACCCCATTTGTTTTAGTAGTTTACTGTAATTTGTTTTATGCTTAAGATGATGGTCACTTAAAAATCACTTTAGTAAACACTACAGTAGCGAAACGGTTTGTTGCTATCTTAAACAATCAAAATTACACTTTAATTTTTCCCAGTGATAGGTGCTCTGAAAAGTAAAGTGTACTTTCTGAGGAAACAAGGCTTTTAAAAAGCTCTAGTGCTGTTTGATCAAATGAAGCCCTATGCAAATCAAAGCGAACCGATTATCTGTGGACTCCCACCTCCTGTGCTTTCACTCAGCCTCTGTGACAGGCCTGCTTGTCTTCGAAACAATGCATTATTTAATTGGATATTATTCAGAGGTAATTCAAATGCAGACCTAGTCATAAAAGAGACCTTGAAGATTTATGTTTGCTTAATCCTTTGAATTTGTGTATGCTGTGTCATTCAGCAATGCACTGGAGCAAAACCCAATCATTTGAAAAGAAAAAAAAATGCCCTCTTTAATATTCATAATCCCTTTTGAACTGTAAACTCCATCTGTAGTTTAAAGTGATGACTCATTCAAAGCGTAATCTTAATCCTTTTTTACGCAGCTTAGTTCTGAAACCAAAGGGAACTGGGGGGGAAATTGAAAGCTGCCATCAATGCAATAAACCAGAATCAAATACAAGCAGAAGGGCACGATCTAATTCTCATACAAGGGCACTAATGCTGTTCATCTCTGTTCCTCAGTGCTAAGCAATGTATTGTTATACAAGCTGAGAAAAAAAACATCCAGAATCCCTACATTAGAAAACTACATTCTGCAGAATTGTGAATAATGTAAAAATCCAACAGACACAAACCATAAAAGAGTTCAAACACTGGGTCACTATATTTTCACTTTCTCTTAGTTCGTATTCCCTCGGACTCTCCTGGCTTCATCTGAGTTCACTCTTCCATGCTGCATTTTTGTGTGAATTAAACTTAAACTACTGTAATGTTAAGTTTATGCTCAAAGGAAACATCGCATTATTCAGTTCAAATTTAAACATATTGTACTTGCATGTATGTGGTATCGTCAGTTTTCTATTATGTATTTATGATACTAGACTTGCAGTACTTGCTTGTTACCTTTATATTTTTCTACTTACTACCAGGCAAATTCCTAGTATGGAAAAACCTGGAAATAATCCTATTCTGTTTCTAATTCTGATTCTGATTTGAATATGCACTATAATACTATAATCCCATTATTACAAGATACACCTCCAGTAAATTAGCTAACCAGGTTATCTAACTCACATTAAAGTAATTGTACGAATAACCATGATTAATATAGTTACTAAAATGAATTCAGTGTGGTGAAGCAAAAAGACATGTGTTAAAGATTTCTGTAAAATATTTCAATAAATGAAAAACACTGACATAGTCTCTTCATCTCTTCAAGTATTGCGCCCTATATGTAGTGACATGGAGAGTGAAAGTTAGTGGAAGTGTTTTTGCACCATATTTTATTTGCCATGACAGTAAACGTGAAGCGTAACCACATTGTAGTTGTAGTTGTGCGAATATTGCAGGAAGTGAGATTTTTAGCATTGTTAGCAGTAAAAAAAAAAAAATCTTTGGCATTGAACTGCATCTGGGGTTTTCCAATACTGACATTTTGCTCAATTTTGCTACGATCAATTCTTTTAATTAGTCTGTTTGCTACCACACAGCCTTCCTGATATCAACTTGATTATTAAACAGTTCCAATGAACTCAGGCTATTAGAGATGCCTGGTTTCTATTAATGATTTAATGCCTCAATCAAACTATTACTTGAATGTAATTGCTCAAAGTAAATTAGTCATTTGTGTGCATGTAAATGTATAATTAACATGAGCGTTCCCTGCGTGATCTCTGGCTACGCTGAAACTGAGATTAACAACCCTCATACAAATTATTATTGTTGCTAACCTGCAGACAATAGGATATCAGTTGCTCAGGATCAGGAAGCAGGCAGGTTTGCTCATTAAGATGATTGTGATGCCTTTTGAAGGAGGGTTGCAAATGGCACAGAAAGCTGACAGCTGAGGACGTAAAAAACTCTTCCAACAAAGGTGTCAGGTTTTACTAACTGGATTATAAGTGAAAGTCAATGCCATCAGACAGATTAGCCTGCACCAGCACAAGGTCTGACCAGTCACTACTTCTCATATGAGACGCGTATTGATTTATTGTCCACATAAATGCAAATGACCGGAGTAAGCTGTGAAAATAAACTGACTGAAGGTAAAGTATCAAATCTTTGCCTCTTTACAGACGCAGTGTCTTGAGTATCCACATAGTGTATCTGGATCTCACTAAGGCAGATTGCAGTTCACACAGCGCATTAAGAATGTGTCTCGAATGACCACTTGAATGATAACTTTGCTGCTGAACATGCAAATATGGGTCATATTATATACACTATGTACATCTACTGTTTGCACTGTAGGTGATATTGTTGCTATTCATCTGTCTCTGACACCTGACCAGAGCGGTGGAAGAAGTGCCCAGATCTTTTACTTCAGCAATACTACAGTGTAAAAATATGCCTTTTACAAGTAAATGTCCTGAATTCAAACTCGTACCAAAGCAAAAGTTCAAAAGTATTAGCATCAAAATATACTGAAAGAACCTGAAAGGTCTAATTCAGTATCATATCTGACTGGATCGTAATTATGAGCGCATTAATGTGTACATCACTTTAATGTGGCAGCTGGTAGAGTGTGGCTAATTTCATTTACTTTATACACTGCTGGGTAGCTCAACCTATTATAACACATCATATCTTATTAAAAGTCATGACTAAAGCTGTCTAGTAAATACAGTGGAGTGAAAAAGTACAATAGTCACCTCCAAAATGTAAAGGAGTAGAAGTAGAAAGTAGCTTAAAATGGAAATACTCAAGTAAATTGCAAAGATCTCAAAATTGTAATTCAGTATAGTACTTGAGTAAATGTACTACTAGTTTACACTGCACCACTGTCTGAACACTTCCAGATGTGGTTTGAACGAATGGAACCTGATGTGTCCCAGATGTGTTTTGGATGAAATTACACTTGCATTTTGTACTTCACTTGTGATCACAACACCCTGAACTATTTTTGCACCAGTTATGAACTGACTGAAAAAAGTAATGCGTCATCTTTTACAAAACAATATAAACGTATCTGAATGTAACAAATTTGAAATACACTCTGTTTGTCTGCGCAGACATTAAGTGGGTCCAAACATTTTGTTGTCCTCATCTGCGTCTGTTTTCACTTAGCTTTGTGCGATGATGAATGGAGCGCTGGGAGTTATGGATGGGTTAATTAGCAGTGAGAGCCCATCTCATTAGACAGTGAATGGCATCAGTGTTGAGTCTCACATGCTGTCAGAGCCATGATGACACATTCCTCCACAGACCTGCTTCAGCAGCTCTCCATGTGTATTGGTTTGTTTATAGACGGTGACCACCTCGCTGACACACATCATTACATCCCCTGCCTGCACACCGCACTACACCACACTACACCTATACTTACATAATGACTTAATGTCTAATGCTGTGACAATGAATATTCATATGTTCCTAAAGGAAACATTTTATCAACTTACTTAAACCCCTTTTCTATACAATAAAAAACCTCAAATAGTAAAAAGGTTTTCTTATTCTAAATTGAACTGGACTAAATAGCTTCAAGGAGCTTTCATCTGTAAATCAAAGTATATTCTCAAATACAGCCTGCATAGCCATAATTGATGCAACTCAGAAGGAAGACTTCATAGATTTTCAGTCTCATCCGTCTGTAAGTACTCCTGAAAACTAAAATAAAATAAAATGAAATCACCAGCTATCAACCAAGAAAGTAGCACTGATATAGATTTATCATCTAAGCATCTCTCTATCAACGGACAGTAAGTGCCACCATATTTCACTACAGGCCTGTGCATCACAATGATCCACCTCCTCACTGGATAGAATTACAGTAGGTCACTAGCAAAGATCTGCATCCGTTTTCCAGGACATGATGCTCTTGTGTCCTAAATTAAAATCTACTTATGTTTAGAGAAACTGCATAGAAGGTGTCGTAATTACATGGAGCGGCTCATCTTCTCTACTGTACATGTGCTGTATGTGGAAAAATAATTCACAAAAAGAGGGTCATGCCACTATGGACTGTTTTTTCAAATCAAATCAATCAGCAGAGAGAATGTTTCCAGTAAAGCAAAACTAAATTAAAGGTGCAAACAATTTGAAGGAAATGACTCAATAGACATTGAAAGACATCCACTCAAGAGAAGGCATGCCTGAAATCTTCTGTGTACAGTAAATAGCTCTGTCTGAGTATGAATATGTGGATCTTCATGTTCAACAAGTCCCACAGTGTGAATAAACTTACTCACTTTGCTTTAAATAACACAAAATGAAACAAAAATGAAGCATTTTGCCATTTTTGTTTTACCTTGCTGGGTAATGTTGCTTAGCCAAACATATAATTAACAACATGTTCAAAGTCACAAATGAGGCAAAATGATAGAGATAGATAGATTCCTGCACAAATGGTCTGATATCAGATGCAAAGTGTCTCCAATTTGGAATCTGATGAAGTTTGATCTAACTGAGTCATGGAGCAGGTGTGAATAACTCTCCTTCCACACTGTCTGCTTATCTTTGACACAGGAAGCAATCCAGCACCGAGCCAGAGTCACATTTCCATAGCACCTTGCTAAGCGTTTACATGTCTTAATTATTAAATGATTCTGGCAATTGAACATTAAATTTCTTATTTTCTAATCAGGAAAACCACAGGAGCTTTCTCTGTGTTGGTCAAATACAGATCATTTGACAAATCATCCCCCGTAGCAGGCTTAATGTCTCGTGCATATTCATAGCTTTTTCAGATTTCCAATCAAAGTGGCTGGCAGGTCTCTGGTGTGAGCTGTGCCTCTCACTCCTCTATGAATCATTCATGCTGTTTAGCTCACAGTTGTTTGGGTGCATCTGGCTCGGGGAGGTATGGGTTTGGCCAAATGGAGAGGCCACATGGCGGCTCCAGATGTTTTGCTTTTGTATATGCACAGCTCATCAAAAACAACAAGCACTGCCACCCTAGAGTCTCTGCCATCTGGGAGACATCAGACAACAGCTTCTCATGCTCCCTAGTGAATTATTGGAGGGCTCTTTTGAAAAGATAGGAGTTATTTTCAGACAGCCCCCAAATGCTACATTCAGGAACTATGAGGACAGGAGCACCTAGTCTACTGTTGTTAGATTTTGGGCAGCAGGCTGCTAATTTGAAGACAGTTATTCAGCTCGAGGGCCTGGATTCAAAAAGCATCCGCCCAGCTGAAGTGTCCTTCAGCAAATTGCTGACAGCTCGGGAAGATGTTTTTTGTTGCTGCTATGTGTCTGACCTGCCTGTGTAAAATAGGATGAAGCAAATTGACTTCTCTCTTAAGGGATCAATACCAAAAAATGATTAACAGTTCTGTTCCAACACCAACTTGTCTTTTAGTTTTTATTGCATCTTGACATAAATCAATCAAAGTAATGAGAGAACTGTTTGAGAACTGAAGTTCACTTTTCGTACAAAGTTTCTGAATATCTATCATGTCACATTATTCTGAGTGCTGTGTTGTGTTCTCTGCAGGCTCTTTGTGTCCAGGCCCCTGTGCACATCACACCCATCCCCAGATCCCTGCCACTCTCAGTAAAATCATTATTTAGTCCTTTTGTAAGCAAGCAGTGTCCCAGATCACAAATTAATCTTTCATATGTTTCCAAGATCTAGCCTTCTGTAATCCCATCTGTATGAGACACAACAAAGCACAGCCAGAGAGCGCCCATGAATTATTCATTCATTTCTCATGAAAGGCTTTCGTTATGTCTGTCATGTTTCACTCTTGCAAGGAAAATCCATTGATCCTTGCCTTTTCTCTGACAACCTGAACAAACAAGCGGCATCACATGGCTGTACATTTTCTCACACTCCGACAAATAGATCTGACAAAAATGCACCGGCAATAAAGCAATGTATAATATGCATATGTGCATAATGTGCACACACACATACACACAAGACAAATGCTCGCTCACACATACTGTGTGCACACCACATTAAACACATCTCCATGCCCTTAACTAATAGTTGCAAGTGCAACCTCAGGGAAAATGTTTGAACTGGAACACAGTGAGGCACAGTGGATTAAGTCACTTGTGCCTTGCCAGGAATCATTTATCTCCAGTAGTATTATAATATAATGGGCATGTCTTCTTTTTGACAAGTTGCCTTCATAATTCATTGCAACAGAATAGAGAAAACAGCATTGTTAACAAGAAAAGGCTTTAAATCACAAGCACGGAGTACATTTCCTGTAAAATATTAATGTGGAAAGTGTGTTTGTGTACAAGGAACAAAGGGCAGAGTGTTGTACATCAATGGGCTGACAGTGCTGCAGGCTCCACAGACCGGGCTCTGCTTACTCCAGCTATGGCACACTGTGTATGTATAGGGGGTTGGTGCATGGGGGAAAGAGAGAGGGTCATTTATAATATATAGGCCTGCTGGAGCGTGAGGTGTTGGGTCTGCTTAGGTTAGTGTGCATAGCTCTGTGTGGCTGGTCCTCACCTCGCTCTGAGCACTTGCCTTATTTACTTTAAAAGCTTTCCTCTGGAGCCTTGTTTGGAAACTTGGGGGGCTGGATGGATAAGGCAGATCCAATTCACTAATACCTCCATTTTTACCATGATGAGCCTATCGCCTTACAAGATTGGGAGCAGGCACAACTCTCCCTCTGAAAGTCGCACAGCCTTGTAAGTCCACATTAGTGTCTTGTTACCTGCAATGTAATGAGGTTAGTCGGGCGGTTGTCTGCAGGGTGCTCCAGTAATGCTCTTGGCTCTCAGGTTGGAAGCATCTGACTGGATCCTATTAAGAACAACACAGTGGCTTCATCTTCATTCACAGTAATGAAAAACTAAACACCAGGCACATTCAGAAACACTGTATTTTAACTGTACACTTTACCATTAATCCTTGTGCACCTGTAGCTCATTCAATTCTTGTCACTCATGCTTATTTCATAGTACACTGCAGCTCTGATATGACAAGTTGCTTGTGATTGTGTGTACTTGACTATGTAGATTATGCAGCAGCTTGCAGGATAAGAGTGCTGTTGTTGGCCCAGGCTGCCTCCTCCCTGCCTGTCAGCGCCAAGCGGAGATGAGCTTGTGGCCCGTTCTGTCTGCTGTTAATCCTGCCTGTTCTGCTTTGTCAAAGCTGCTGTTTGAACAATGGAGCTGTCTTCTTGTCTGCTAATTTAGGAACAAACATTTGCCTGCGTAGCAAACAAGCTCTCCCAGGAAGTGCTATTAATAGGATAATTAAGCAGACGGTAATGAGCAGGATTACTGCTAATTATGACAAGATTTGTTTTGGCATTTGCCTGAGAGGCAGCGGAGTGTTAAAGTCTGCACAGGAGTTCATCACTGCACTGAGCGAGCAGGCACCTGAGTAAACAGACTGGGACTCACTGGGGGTATGGGTGTGCTTCATGCACATGTGCATGTGTGTGTTTGTGGGTGGGAGGCGGGGGGCAGGATAAACAGAGGGAAGATAATAGCAAAAGCACAACAATGCCAGAGGTACTGGCAGACCTGGCTATCGCTTTGAAACAAGGTCAAACCAACCTGCCTCTCTCTGACTTTATGGCTGTGAGGGGCTGCCAGCTGACCCTGCACACAGCATCTATATCCTGAAGCGAAAAAGTGACCATTACAATTTCACAGTCCAACGTGACATCTTCAAAGGTCTTGTTTTGTCTAAGCAACAGTCCAGAACCCAACTACATATAATTCATAATGGTATAAAGGCAGAGGAAAGCAGCATATTATCACCTTTCAGGAGTACTGTAACCAGTGAGTATTTTTTGTCGTAAGTGATTTGAATTGTTAAATGGTTAGCAAAGATTGATTAATCAACCAATCATTTCTGCCATATTCCCCATATTCTTTTGATTGACAAGATACTATTCACAGTATTTTAATACGTAGTGGATATTGGCACCTTGTCGAGCCTTAGTGTGATAATGTACAACCTTTTATTCCAGATAAGGGTCGGCAACAACAGTAATATATAACGACTCTGAAAATTGATTGATAAATAAATACAAACTCACAGACTTACGAGAAGAAGAAGGAGCATAGTGAACTCATTAGACACACTTGTGGAACATCTGTTCAATGTTTCCTAGTCTGTCAGCACAACATCTGACTATAAAAGATGTTACTAATTAAAATGACTGCAATTCTAAAAAAAAAAAAAAATCTTTACTGTGTACATCGTAGGTATGTTTTGCATATGGATTTCTGCATATTGACATTTATGTTTTCTAGTGGCCACATTGTCTTTTCTCAAATGGCTTTTTTTAGACAACTGCACAGTGTTGGTTTCAAAGAGCTTCGTTAACTAGCCATTTTTCTGTCATCAGATGCTAAAAGGAGTGGTGCTTTGTTTGAAATTCATTTCATGTGAATATAATAACTGATTCTTTTTTTGTACTTAAGACTTTGCTCCTTCGCAGCTAACAAAAAGGGCAAAAAGGCAAATCTGCAGTTTTACACGAGATGTTTGATTATTGCTCAGAGTATTAGTGTGTTATTAGTTGCAGCATTATTGTCATTCTCTCACATGATAAGAGATTAAATTAGACTCTTCCTTCTTGGGAACGCAGCAGTCGGAAGAATTAAACCGTGGGGCGACTTTAACTGAGATGAAACCTTAATTCACAAGATTCAATCAAAAACTGACAACAAACAAGCCTAGTTGAGGTGAAGGGGAATCTTAATGCGATTGTAGCTAAAGCTCAGACAGTGAGCCGCCTCCATTAAAGCATGCCACACGGCCCAGCAGCTCCAGATAAGACAGCTGAGTCTGGGATTTAGAGCTTTGGCTTATCGTCATCTTCACACCACTGTCTCACCAAGAGCAGAGAACATGGCCCCCAAATCCTCTCCCACTGGGAACGAAGTTTGTCTTTGGGCTGTAGGTGCCGTCCAAATCAGGTGCAGGTACATTAATGGGTTATAACTCTCAATTAGGACCTTGATCTCCTAGCCTCCTCAAAACACACAGCGGCTTTGGCACGCCAACAAGACTTTTCATTCTGTAGCAGAAGCTGGGATGAGATTATAGAGAGGGAGAGCTGTGTGGAGCACTGTTTCAGAAATAAAATTGCTTTTATTCCACCCAACATGTGTTCAGTGAGATTAAGGCATAATCTTACAACGTTTAATAAGAGCCCGTTTGTGGCCTTCCGGCTGAGGCAGAAAAAGTGGAGCATGCCTGCTCTACTTTAAATCCTGTTTATTGAATTATAAAGAACCTTAAAGGATCAGGAATGTGACTCATACATTTAAATATTTTATGGTATTTCCACGTCAAAGCACATCTTCGAGTAAAGTACGTGTGTGTTAAGAAAACTTTTTCTATCCAACAATTTAATTTTCAAAGTATATAATGAATATGAATATGTATGGAATATTTTAATGGTATAGAATTATTTTATGGAAATTCATACAAAATGTTCAATATCAATTACAAAAGGACATCGGGTAGAACATAAGTAATGAGCATGATCTTCTTTTTCAAGATTCACCAGTAAAGAGAAAAAATGATAAAATGCAGGAGATTTGCCACCACAACCTACATCCAAATCCTGCTCTATTCTCAAACATAAGGCCATATTGGAAATCCCTAACCTCAATTTATGTAATCCAAAGCCCTTGCATGAACTTCAGCTTGAGCTCTGGCTTTCAAGAGGTATTTGGAAGTTAAAGTCTCAGATCAGATTTGGACAGATTAGAATTAAGAGTTGGAAGTCTGGGAGGGGTGGATATGAGGATTTGCACTGCTCCACGAGACGGCCTTGTCAGTGATAAGTTATACTGAGCCACGGGTAAGAGGATTGCCCAGACTAATCCGAATCAAAAGACATACCATGTGAATTACATCCCGAAACAGGTTCGCTTACAGAGATTAGAAACCTGCATGTAAATCCTGTCATACTCTACTTGGCGCTAGAAGATGAGCTTGAAAGAACAAACACAAACATGTGCTTTGTACCCTGCTGCAACTGCTGGCACCAGGTCGGCAACCAAAATCGTCGGCTTCCTTGATTACAGCTTTCTTTTTCCTATTCTTCAGAAGATTCGATATCCATTGATGAGACTATGTAGGCCAGGCACACTAATTATTCACACCACATCTAAGAAAGTGCTTATACTGAGGGTGGAGAATAACCCTCTGCTGGTGAACTGACACCCACAGACACCCACATAGCAGCCTGCTCACCCCTCCCATTCCTCCCTCCCACCATCACTAAGCTAAGCTCTAGTTCAATGAAGCATTTATTTCTCTTCCTGTTTGACATGGGTGATTCTATCAAGGCATCTGGCAGCAGGCGCTGTAATACAAGGCTTTCTGTTGAGACGTCAAAGAATGTTACTCTCTGCCGTAGTGAAAGAAAAAAATAGCTTACATTTTTCTCTCTCTTTTTTTTTCTCCAGAAGTACTGAACAAACAAGACTTGTATCCCTGGCCCAGAAATGCTTCAAAGAGCACATGTCTGCTGGGACTGGCTGTGAAATGTAGAGCAGTGTTGGCTGCTTAGCTTTGCATTTCAGCCAGAGCAAGCTCATAAGAGCACTGCAGAAATCTGTGCAGATCTGTAAACCAGGGAGAGTGGAGTATGAGCTGCAACCTCTCTCCCTGCAACATCTACACAAGGTGGAAACATGTTACTGCATTAAAAAAACAACAACTGCAGTTTCATAAGTTATCCGCTACTCACATATTTCATACTGTCTGAACTGCATGCTCATTGCTGTGGGTAATAAGACACAGTGCTCCCAGAAGGCTCAGAGTTACACAGAACCGTGGGTAGTGCTACTGATAAAAACTGATGAATAATATCACATCTTAAAGATGGAATGAATCTGTTGGGCCCTCATGTGTACAAGGGAGATATACTATGGTAATTACCCTACACATCAAGCCTTGTGAAAAATGCAGCAAAGCAAAGCTATTTTGTTGTAGATTGAATGGATGTAAATGCTTTAGGGCACAGTGTAAATGGAGAGCACTGAGACGAAAGCAGTAGGAGCCAGCATAAGAAAAACCATCAAGTGGTGGCGCAAAACTCTCTGCAGCGCTATGAAGCATGCCGAATAGAGGTCTCTCGCTGCAGTATAATGGCTCATAAAGCCACAAATGGTATTTCCACTTCATTCAGTCTCAGGGCCAGGTTCCAAGCAGCTCCTCAACGATGGAATTGAACCCATTAGCAATCGATTAAAGAACCAGCAGGCAGTCACCACTCTGCCTGCGGGGAGGACGGGGTATGGCGGGGGCGGGGGCCTGTCGACCAGCCAGCCGAGGCTCCTGGGGATTGAGGTTCAAATCTTTGTTTATGTAGAAATAGTGGCGAGCACTTTAACCTCGGGTCCCACCCCTGTGGAGCAGATTAAGACAGTCAGATCGCGAGCGGGTAGTGCTCTGAGATGCAGAGCATGGAAGCTTTTGATTGACACATGACGTCACCGATGCACAAGGTACAACACGTCCCTGAGATAAGGCGGCACCCACAGGACACCTGTGACTCCTCAAGAGATGGCTGGTTACCAATTTTAATGAGCATATTCATAAGTCCTATCGAATGTTTGAGCCATGGATGTTTACCCAGACCATGAGATATGAATGATGAACAATTTGACCTTTGGAAACAGATTAGAATTTCAATCAAGTGACCACAAACCAATCCATAAAACTATATGAAAATGGAGAGTGGACTCATGTAATTACCTCAGGCTTTACACATCTTACAATGTCCTTTGTCGGTTTTTAAGTCCTTTCGGCACATAGTGAAAAGACAAGTAGTAAAATATAAATTCAAGTGTATAAGTCAGAATTCTCTCTGCAATCCTACTCGCCTTCATCCCTGTACTATATATGCTCCATACATAGCAGCCTGTCAGCTTTTGTTCTTGGGGGCGACCTTTGCCTGCACGGGCCTCATAACTGACATTTTCAATTACACTGCAAACAACTTATCAATATGCATGGATTTCCTAGCCAATATCAGAGCAAACAGAGTCGTTTGGAGAGCTGAGTCTGTCAGGGGAGAGAAATAGGGCAGACATGTCAAGGTCAGGATTTTGTTAATGAGGGATGGGCCGCTGAATAATTGAATGGGCTGAGCAGTATCGACTGTTGAAGCAGAAGCGTTTAAAGCGTTGGCGATCGTTAAGGAAAATCCTCCCAGCACTTTATGTTCCATGGCAGTAATTTATGCACGGGCATCCAAGCGGGTGCCCTATGGTTCACAGCACTGAATGCACAAAGCAATGAGTGGATTAGCCAAGCACACTCTAGAAACAGCAGCCAAGCGTGCAAGTCATTCCTGTGGATGAAGTAATGACTCTGGCAGTGCAATTATTCAGCTGTGCATTTTAAATACACAGACAAATGGCATTGAGAGAAGCGTGGAATATTTGGTCTGTGTACCTTGCAGAAACATGGAAAAATAGCTAATCGTGAACAGAATGTCAAGGCTGAAAGTGATCAATCTGCAAATCATGTAGCACACAAAGCGCACTCAAACACAGAGCAGCTGCAGCAGTGACAGAGGGCGATCCAGAGTAAGGGAAAGATTACGTGATTTTTTTTTTTGCTGTGTACTCTGTAAACAGGTTTCTACAGGGAAAAAAATGGTCTGATGAACGACTAAACTGATGACATCAGCTGGTACCGCCGGATTCCCTGGCAGACACAACTGTGATATTTGGCCGCAGAAAACAAGTTCTGATAATTGTGGGATCAAAACAGCAGATGTAAATGCATGTAAACAAGCTAAGTAATACTACTTTAGCCAAATGCCCCTTTTGTTTTGAGCACAATCTCAGCCATTTTTAATCTGCACCAAGAACTGCTCAAGCTGTTGTTGTTGCAGTAACATACTCGAGCAGTTCTCAGGCCTTAAAGCCTCCACCCCTCTCTCCTCTCTGTAGGTTGGGAGCTTTGGGGGGCTTCTAATCCCTCTATGTAATTACTGCTCCCTGCAATGGCCAGACCATCTCTGTGTAAATCAGATTAGCTGACCTAAATCGCTCTCGTTTCTCTCTACCCCATCAAACAATTCCTTATCTACACCCAGAGAGCTAAACAACACACAGACACCACTCCTCCAACCTCGTGCCCCCAAAGACATGGCCTGTTTATTTGATCAGCGCAGGAAAGCAAACAGTTTCTCCATGATACACAAACAGGCTGGGCTGGACCGGCCCTGCTGGGTGGCCAGAGAGAAAGGGTAGGGCTGAGTCGCTGGTGGGGCTGAAGACATGCAGATAAAAACCTCCATCACGTCCACAGCTTCCACACCGGGGAGGGCATTAACAGCAAAGGAAGCGAGGCAGACACATAACATGGACAACAATGTTGCTCAATGCGCAGTAAATAAAGGTCACCGAACATGATAGAGATGTATTACTCCTCTCTGTGCTGCCTACTCGCCTCCTTCCCATCCAATTTATTCCTCAGGTCATACATTTACAACTTTGAGAGAGGGGGAGGAGGAGGTGGTGGAAGAGGAGGGAGGAGGGGGGGTATAGAGAGGAAATGCTGCTCTTCAGTGGGAATAGAGACAGGCTAAAGTAAAGAGGGGGAACAAATGAGGTCTGTGATCCTGCCTGTCCCCTCCTCTCCCCCCTCCCTCCCTCCCGAGCCCCAATCAGGCTGAACCACTGCTCTCAGCGCGACAGCCAGGCCTTTGTTGCTGTCTGAATGGAGGTTAAATATCCCTCGAAATCAGAGCTCTTTGGCTTTCTGGACGCATAGTCAGAGACCCAGCGCCTTTCACATGCTAATGCCTGTGTTTTTTATTTCCTTTGTAACCATGGTTAGACAGCGGTATCATGCTAAAGGGCGATGAATAAAGCGGGTGAATTTGTTTTTTTCTCAGCTTTTTTCCTCCCTCCCTCCCTCTCTCTCTCTCTCTCTCTCTCTCCTCTTTTCACCCATCCCTCCTCCCCCCTTTCCTTCTCTCCCTCTTTTATCACCATCTCTGCGAGCCAGCCCACATTCCATCCCCCTCCTGCAGGGGTTTAAAAAAGCACAGATGGTCTCTCCTGACCTGCTATTCATCATTGTGTCAAAAGCTTTGTCAGAATAATGCTCCACAACAACAAGCTGAAGGATTTTATTTGTTTCTATTGATGAGGCCCGTTAATTTCACAGACGTCTCATTAGGCTTAAACCACCAATTAATTTCTTTTGTTCTCATTAAATGGCTAATTCTAAACATGAACCGCACTGACAATGAGGGCTGCTCAGAGCCAAAGCCAGACAACGCTGCTCCCGCCATGGAGCTACTGGAGCGTGAAGCAGGCAGGTAGAGGGAGAAAATTGAAGAGCGGGAGGGAGCCCGAGATGGGGGAGGAGGGGGGCAGGAGAATGAGAGAGAAAGTGGTGGCGAGAGCAGGAAAGAGCGAAGGAGAGCCATGAAAAAAAATCCTCTGTTAATTTGTAGACGCCCTTAACATTAGGCATGGATGGCAACTCATTAACTGCTTGCAGATTTTTTTTTTCCCCTGTCGGGGGATCAAGTGGCCCTCAGGAGTAAAGGTTGCAATCATCTGTTGGTGGCAGCAGCCAGCACTCAGCTCTGAATAAAAATGAAAATAAAAATGATAGCAGAATAAATCAAAATACAAATGGGAACAAAAGAAAAAATGAAAAGCACAGACTGGGAACCAAGGTAGTAATTTTTCTATTGGAAGTGTGCTCACAAAAGCTATCTTGTGCCTGCACTCCATTATAGCAGTGCAAGCTGTCATTATGGCCAAGGATATATGGAAGCCTCATAATATCCAGAGATTGGTAGTTTGTTAGACAGCACTGTACAATTTGCTGCAGCCTTGAAGGATCCTTGAGCCTCTCTTGACAATTTACCGAGGGAATTGCCGGAGCGTTGCCTTTTGTCTGCTGGAGACACAGGGGCAATTATCCAGCCTCCTGTAATGTTTCCCTGACTTTAATCTCCTGGCTGAGAGCGTAAAGCAGAATGGGTAAGGTTTCAGAGTGCCTCTGGGTTCTATTAACACACAACTGCTGTTTCTGTTCAGGCCAGGCAGCCAAGAGAGGACTGCAATCTGACAGACAGGCCTCCCCTGGGCTTTTAGGGAGAAAACATGATTATGTCATAATATATTTTCGAAAAGAGATCCATTTGAAAGATTGCCCCTCTGTCTTTTCAATCTAACATGGCTCTGCTTTTGTCAGGCACAGTGGGAGCACTGGGAATGACAGATGCTTCAATGAACCAAACAGGAATAGAAATAAAGTGTTTACGAGGTGGGGGGGGATCACTAGAGACCGGAAGTGGGGGCAAGAAATCCACTGTCACTAACAATTTCATCAAACAAATCTCATTAGTCTGGTGTCAAAATTTCCCTGGGTTTACTGGAATGTATTTTTTTTTAAGTAAATACTCTGCGAAGCTGTTTGCAAAAGCACGTTTACTGTTTAACTCATAACTCATATATAGTTCCATTATAAATCAGAAAAATGTACATTTTAGCAAAACATTACAGCAGCAACAATAAGTTCATTAGCTGATTAAGTGATAAATATGCTGACAGAGATTTAACTGACAACTTGATTGGATTGTCATTTCAGTCATTTTCAAGCTACCAAACCAAATCTAGTCCCAGGTTCTCAGGTAGATTGTATATGATAATAAACTGATTCATTAATAAATATTGGAATTAATCTCTTTTTATCATGTGAATTTAATAACAGTATTGTTCAATATTTTCTGACTATTTTCAAACAATTTATCCCTTAACACAGGAAATAATTGGCAGATATGGAAATAATCTTTAAGTAATGATTCCCCAGTTAAAAACTTTGTCTAAATCAATGTTTCATTCCTGGGGCCCAGTAGGTGTGTCTGTCCACTCCGCTGAATGAAAGCAAACATATCACTTTGTGGCTGAGAATAACACTTGAGCTTCACAACAGAGTATTTTGACAGGACTGAGCTCTCCAGCACAGAGATCATGCAGCCACTTAACTTTTACTTATACTGTATGTGTAAGAGCTTTCCAAAGAGCCAAGAGACAAGGGTGGGCAATCTTATGATCAAAGTAGATGCCTTTTAGAGTGTAGGCTGCTCTCTGCACCTCTCCAGTGATGACTATAGTACACTACAGAAATACTGAAATGAGAGCATTCGCTGGGAGGAAAGCAAAAGGTCCAGTGTTTCCTAATAGAATATGCCACGCGTATATGTATGTCTGATACAGCAGCTACATTGCTCAGATGATGGGTAAAAATATGACCTTTCCGCCACACTAGTCTGTCTCCTGTGCTGCCAGAACAGGACATGGCTGGAATTTAAACTCAGAAATTCCTGTGAAATTATAATTAGGGTATGTTTCCCGAAGAAGACGAATATTAATTATTGATTCTTCAATTCAAATTATTCAAACTAGTCCTCCAGTACAAGGAGAACTTTCAACAGTGTGGATGTGACCTTACAATCAACACTTTTAGATAAGACAGAAATTCAGCACTTTTGTTGTGCTTTTAAATGCATTTACATACATGTGAATTTATCACTATTAACTATTTGACAGGTGAAAATGAAATTATGCAAAAATGATGGTGGAAATTAACTAAGTACATGTACTCAAGTACTGTATTTAACTCCAATTTTGGGGTACTTGTACTTTAGTTGAGTACTATTAGTATTGAGTACTATTAGTATTTTCTGCTACTTTATACCTCTTTATGCTTTCTACTAGCAGTGAACAAAGTCATTAAAGTTAGCTCCGCCTTACCAGCTGCAATATTAAAGTGATGTACACATTAATTCAGCAATAAATATAATACACATTATTCTATTCTGAGCGTTGTACTTTTACTTACTAAGTTAAAAAAATGAATGCAGCACTTTTACTTTTATAAACAAATCCTTTGTATAACAACCTTATCAAATTAAAGGGCTATGGTCATACTAAAATTGAATTAATTAAATTTTACAATTAATCTAAAGAGTAAAAAAAAAATTATGTTTCTCTCCAAATATTAGGGGAGTAGATAAATCGCAGTTATTATATATCAGAGGGTGCGGCAGATATGTTTGCAGTATTAGTACTGTGTACAAGACCAAAGATTTCAAGATTTAAAAAAAAAGGTGTGTAATGTATTTTAGCTTGAGCACTGATGGTTGCATGTTTTCAATTAAATCAAATAAAAATCAACTTCAAATAATAACTATTGACATAAACTGAGATAAATCCATATTAACTATTATTTCCCCTCTTTAAATTCAAAGTAGAATTCAAAGAGATCAAGCTGTTTTATATTTTTAAAAAAATCTTACAAGTAAACACAGGCAGAAGAAGGGGCCAAAGGGAAAACCAGCTCCCACCACTTTAGCTCATACCACCATTTCCTCTGTAATTAGTCATGTTGCTTATACACCTCCAGCTCTGCCTTAATCAAAGAATGTGTGTGGAAATATAATTAGCATGTTAGCATAATGCACATAATAAAGATGCACTTGTAGTTGTCTTGATCTTAACATCAAAGAGCAATGTGGTTGCTTCTCAGGGCATTAGTATCGTACAAATCTAATTACTCTGGGTACTGCATTATTGCATTTTACTGGATACTTGGAACAGGTACAAAGGAATCTCTCGACAGTAGCTTGGCCTTCCCATGAAAAATGGCCATTATAAAAAGGGCAGAGGGTGGGAAGACAGTGAAACAACATACTGATAATGTGTGGTCGTCTGCTCCCCAGGAGGAATTAAGTTTTTCTAGCTTCACAGCCCTCCAGCTGCGGTGACACGAACCTGCCCTGTGCAGACAGTCCCTTGACCTCAATATCTAAAATAGCATCCAGTCCATTACTGTGCCTGTGTCCTCTCACTAAGCTCTAAGACTCCACAGGGTGAAGTGCAACATCAAGTTCTCATGTAGAAAGTCCCATGAACATCAGTAGTCTGAACACAGCAGCGAAAAGCAGCGGCAGCGGCGGCAGCAGCAGCAGCAATCCAGCCTAATCCAAATGAATCTGGGTCTCCCAGGTTTGTTCATCCTGGTTGGAGGGTGATGACTGCTCTGCTCTGCTGGGGTGCTTATCTGCTGTCAGTGGTCGGTGGCTGTACAGGCCTCGTGTTATCAGGGCTCAGCCTGCTCAGGGATTGGAGGGCCCGTGGAAAGTAAACATAGAACCTGTCCTTTGCTTATCTATCCCAGGAGAGAGACTGTGTGTATTACGTGTGTGTGTGTGTGCATGTGTGTCTGTGCGAGGGAGAGAGGGAGAGAAGCTTGTTTCCATGGCAACCTCCTCCTTTAACCCCCCCACCAGCACCAGCACCACCACACCCCTCCCCTCTAGAGGAGAACCCTGGTGGTCTTTGTGTAATGCGATTCCACTAGAATGCACTGTGGATTAAAGCTGCACTGCCTTCGGGCCCTAAGCAGGGCAACAGTGAAGACATTATTACCCAGATCAAATGCTGTAATCACTAGGCACTGGGGGCTTTCACATCCATTGCAGATAAAACCTAGGACTGGCAATACTCAGGTGATTAGGGGATTATTATTCTGCATTTCAGCACGGTGCCAGTCCCTCGCTGTTGGAGAAAAAAAAGAGAAAAACTCTGATTCTCTGTGTGATGGATGGGGGAGGGTGGAAAACAGAATGCCAGCCAAAAGGACCGGCCAGGATTCTGGTGGACTGTGATCAATGCCTGGCAACTAAAACTACAAAAAAAAAAAAAAAATTCACAGTGGTTTGCATGTGCAAGCCCACATATTGGCAATGCAGACCCCCCTTGATTTTCTGTAAGGTCTTTGAGTCTTGGCTCTAACAATCCGAGCAGGAGTAGAGAATTAGACGATGTTCTTATGTTCAGAGCTGCTGTAAAACACTTAGGCCATTCTAGTGTCTTGGTCTGCACTGTAGCCCTCCAAATAGAGCAGGGCAGCATGGGCTTTTGCATGAGAACCTGCTGAAAGCCCTCCATTGAGAGGTAGATCAGCGGAAGGCGAGACAATGACCCCCTCAGTGTCCAGCAATAGGCACTCAGGAGCTACAACCTTTCATCTGCAGATATTCCACTGTTTGATTAAGTGAGGAAGAAAATTCTACTCGAGCAAGGAGCTTAAGCTACAAATGCACACAGGAAGTACACACTTCAGCGATGTGGGAAAAGAAAGACTATAGCCTTTAACAAATGAGCCCGTGAGAGCAGAGCACGGCGGCTGGCTCCATGCTGAAAGCATCCGGCCCTGCTTTTATAATCTAACAATAACATCTCTGAAGAGGCAGCCATATGAAGGGCTCACAGCTTCACGCACAGAGTCCTAGAAGGGCCTTGCTCTGGAGTGGAAGGACTGGGCCATTCACCTCATCCTGCCCAAAAGTACTCAACTACCAAAAGACCACTCAAGAGAACTCACTCAAGAGCAGTGTTTGCGTCATATTTCTGAAGTGGCACTGCATAAAAACTCTGCCTTATTGTATCACTCTGAGCGGCCTCAGTGCTGCCATCATACATGGATACAACCATAAAAAAAATAGTGGTCGCTGACAGAGACCACAGTTGGTTACAGTTCACTGTGACTTTGAGAGTTCATCCCTCAAATATTAATGCAAGCTCAGTAATTTTCTGAGTTGAAGCCATTGCCAGAGGTCCCTCGCAGCCTCCCTAACAGCACCCAGAAAGTCTTCCTCTCATGTCTGTGGCTCTCCTGAGACAGTTGTCAGCTCCTATCTGGATGCATTTACAGCCATTTAGAGATGCACTTCCATTTGTGTCAGGGACAGCCTGCAAGTATGTATGTACTGTAGATGCAGACTAGAGCAAGTGCAAAGGACAGTCAACATTTTGAGGACACATTTCTGGTTTACAGTAGAGCCAAGAGATCCAGCCTGTCAATACATGCAGTGTATTTCCCTCAGATGCTGTGCAGTCAACATCAGGTGCTGCTGTAGCTGGCTTACACTCCCACTGCTAGCTACAGCACACAGGCAAATATTAATCTGCCTCTATAAATCTAAAATGGCTTTACTTGAAGGAATAGTTTGACATTTTGGGAGATAAGCCTATTAGTTTTCTTGCTGTGAGATAGATGAGAAGTTTGACAACGCTCCCACGGCTCGTGTGGTAAACGTGATGCTAGCGCTAGCAGACAGTTAGCTTACCTTAGCATTTAGAAACAGCATCAAACAGCCAGCCTGGTTCTTTCCAAAGGTACCAAAAGTCTGCTTACCAGCACTGTTAAAGCTATTTAGCAATTTATACTTTGTTTAATCCAAAAAGAAGGGTGTAACAACATCACATTGTCATTTCAAACTGGGACTATTTCCTGGCTGGGGGTAGTGACTTCTTGGAGAAACCCAGCATACTTGTTTCTGATTGGTAGATTTTGTCACGTTCAGTTTCGTCCTGTTTTCAAACTTTGTACTATGTGAAATGGCTGCTGGCTGTATATTTATATCTGCTTCACATTTGCTGGGATGGAAGTAATGTCAATCTTCTCATCTAACTCTCAGCAATAAGGCCAACAAGCGTATTTGCCAAAAATATCAAATTATTTCTTTACAATGTGCAACAGTCGCAAGGCACCAGCACTATAGAAATTCAGTCATGATTTTTTTTATATATAAAAAAACAGTTTATTGATTTATCAACAACTGCCAACTGTACAATCCTTAGGGATGATGAAACGTGTATGCTACACAGTCTAACTTGTGTTTATGCAGAGACCATTCTTGTCTATGAGAAGATTGTAGCTGGATATTATGAAATACTGAAGAAAGCAAACAGAGCATACCCAAAATGTCTAATGTGGTAATGGCTTTGCCTGCCACCTTTATGAGTAACCATGTAAGTCTTGCATATCAGTCACAGAGAGTCAAACAAGAGAGGCAATTATTAACTCTTGACTGATGACTAAACTTTGCTGAGCAGAGAAATGAAGATTCATACAATAGTCGAGTCAACAGACTGAACTCAAGTCACAGCTGCTTCTCCATAAAATCCATCAGTCCTCCAGTTGATAGTTACCCATACTCATAATGTCATTGAGAGCAGCCAGTGTTCAGCGATAGGTCTTCATTTCAAAGTTGAAATTCTGCTGACCAGGGCCAAAGGTTAGAAGTAACTGGAAACCATGATTTTCTCCTTCTTCCAGACTGAAAAAGGGGCCTTTCCAGAATTCTTCACTGCTAAAATCCACAGGACAAACGTCTGTGTTACAGCAAATAACGAAGAAAAAAATGCCGTTGTCAGGGAGAAAAAAGAATCCAAATTAGATTTCCGAAAAGGTCATTCTGGACAACGAACATGAAGAAAAAAAAAAGCAGTGGAGGGAAAAAACTGAAATAGAATATCCTCTTACAAAGTCCTAATCTAATTTCTATCCCCAGAGGGGACAGAAAATCACGGAGAGAACAAGAAAGAACCATCACAAGCGTAACTGGACACCAAAATATAAATCTATAAAAGGCCTTTTATTACTCCATTATGTACACTTTTCACAGGACCTCCAAGGAGAAGCTCCAGAGCGAAGCGCCGCTTCTAGTTGTGTCATGGAACTTTATCTCCACATTAAAAAGGACGAATAAAAAAGAAATATCCAACAAACAGAAAAACAGCAAGACATTATTTTCTTCTTAGTGCCTTGGGGAACTGCACTTGCTGTACAAGTGTTAGTTGTATGAGTGAGGAAGGGCAGAGCCGAAGGTCACAATATCCAGGGCCACAACAGCGCCAACATCCATTTCAGTCTGGCACTGCCAAACTTCCTGCCCATCCACCCCGGGGCTGCAGGCAACATCCATGCTGTCTGTGTGAGGGAAGGTAGATGGAGGAAGAGTCTACTGTTCCTGAGCACGAGCATGCTCCGATCCAAAGCAGTCTGTTCTAGTAGATCACTTCATATACAGTGGCCTTCTTGTCACCAGAGCCTGTCACAATATACTTGTCGTCTGTCGAGATGTCACAGCTCAGGACAGATGAGGATTCCTTGGACTGAAGTAGATAAAAAAAAAAACATTTTAGTCTTTGAGGCAGTTCACATTTTCAACTACATTTGAAGTTAAGTGAAAAGGATTAGCTGACTACAGGGCAAAATTAGATTGCAGTGACATCAAGTTCTGGCCTGATGCCCCTCAAAAAGACTTCTTTGTCAGGTCAATAATTCAGGTTCAGTTTTCACTGATAGGAGAGTCTTGTCAGGCAGCGGTCGCTGTGCCCTTCCTCTCAGAGACAACTGTGCATACTTTTGGACCGGCTGCAGACAGAGTGTATTGATCTGCATACCTGGAATATGCTGGCGCCATAAGGAGTCCTCCAAGCATTCAACAGATTGTCCTTCCCAGTGCTTACAAACCATTTACCTGCAAAGAAAACAACAGTGCAATCAGGCCTCATTTGACTGAGAAGTGGTGGAAAAAAATACCTACAAATGAACAGTAAGAGCCTGTAACCTTGAAAACACACTCGGCATTCAGACTGTAAAAAGAGCAGCTTAGTTTTAGCACTAAATAAAATAGAACAGGCCAAGACTGAACAGTCAGCATTATGTGTGTGTGTGTGTGTGTGTGTGTGTGCTCATACCACAGTAGGCGAACTTGAGGGAGAGGACACAGCTCTCGTGCAGGTGGAGCTGATACTTGTCGGGCTTTGAGTGGTGGAGCACTTCCACATTGCTGCTCTCCATGCCCACAGCAAGCCACTCTCCAGTCGGACAGTAGCCCAAGGAGAAGATCTGGAAACGGGACAGAACAATAATTACTGACAGCTCTGGGGCTAAAAGGGAACTGTCATTCACACAAAGCCTGTGGCTGTATGTCATCCTTCTCTTCTTTGTTACTAGACTGTACCTGTGAAGTGAAGTCATGCTGCTGCAGCTGTCGACCCTCCCTCAGATCCCAGGAGCGAACAGTGTTGTCAAGACCACCTGTCCAAAGCTTAGTGCCATCATGGGATATGTCGATACAGCTAGCGCCATCCGTGTGACCCTGGAACTGTCTGCAATCAAAGTCAGAAGGCATACAAACATTTATTGACGTCTCCTTTCAAAATGACTCACACAGCAGCAATCTTGTAGCGCGACCAAAGCCCACACAGTGTGAATAAGTGTTTTCTTCCAACCTAACGAGAGTCTGGTTGTGCAGGTCCCAAACGGCAATGTTTCCATCACTGCAGCAGGAGAAGCAGACTTTGGCATCGGGGCTGATGGCCAAGGCGTAGCATGCCGGGGCTGAGGAGGTGAGCTCAGCCTTAATGCGGGGTGTCTGAGAAGCCAGATCCCAGATGGTCAGCGTGCTGGCCTCACCTCCAACAATCAATGTGCGGCCATCAGGCAACAGCTTACAGGAGCGGATGTAGTTATCCCTGTTCTGTTGCACAGAGGACAAAGCGAATCAATACATGTTCAGGGCAGAGAGCTAGAGAGAGAGAGAGAGAGAGATTTCGGAACAAGTCGGTGGGAAAGAGGATGAAAATCTTTCTGTCATAATAAACCAACCTAAGGGTATTCTCAAACCTTGTGGACAAGTTGTTAGCTTGTTGCATTTACTTATTTATTCGGTGGTGTCAACTCTAATTTATTCAAAAATGCAAAGTGAGGTTGATCATTTTCTAAGTTGTTTTTTTCAGAAGTACTTTCTTATACTTTACACAAACACAGAGTAAAAGCATCAGCTGCATTTGTGTACCAGTGCATTTACAGTACAACTGTCAGTGGGATGTGTGCCTGTTGTGGTCCTCTTGTATAACAAAGGATAATTCCATTGTTGATGAAATGAGGTTGTGTATAAACAGTTCATTACCTTTCGAAACGACTGCACAAAAAGAATAAGGAGCAGAAAAAAAAAAAGTTGTTGATGTTGAGAGAAATGTGAATCAGCGGTGGTCCTCACCAGACAGTCCAGTTGGGACACGGGGCTCTTGCTGCCGGGTTGGCTGATGTCCCAGATTTTGACACAGCCTTTGCCACCAGTGTAGACATGACGAGTGGGGTTGCTAATGGTAACAGCACACACCACCTCGCCGTGGCTCAGAGTGTTGATCTGACGGGCATGGCGAGGTATACCAGGGCCGATCAGGGCGTCGGGCGGGAAGGGCACGGGCTGCATCTGACCATCTGCGCTCACGTGGAAGGAGTAAGCCCTGATGTAAACACAGATGTGTGTTAGTGATTTATATCACTGTTGGTTCTAAAAATGTATATACATTCACATTTGGCAAGACACTTACGGTTTGCCACCAGAAATGGATGTGAGGCTGGCTGGAAGGCCGGGAGCTCTCATGTGGGTGTGAGGATCAAATCCCTGAAAAATGATGAGATGGAAATCTTTAAATCGCAGATCTATTAATGACAATCAAACCCACATAGCGTTATTTTAAGTAATAGCTAGGTAAGCATTTAAGGAATAGTTCAACATTTTCGGAAATACATTTATTTGCTTCCTTACAGAGACCCACTCAAAGAAAAAGAGCTCCACAGCGCTACTAGAGGTCTAAAACTCCACAGGGAACCTTTAACAGACAGATACGAGAGAGGTATCGATCTCTTCATCTACTCTCGGCGAGAAAGTGAATGAGTGTATTTCCCAAAATGTCAAACTGCTCTTTTAACTATGTGCAGTGCTTTTAGGTGATCCTAAATACAGCTACAAAAAAGGGCAGGAAAGGGTATTACCATGGGGGAGCGTCCATAGGCTGCAGCTGCTGCAGCGCTCATCTGCGGGGAGATGTGCAGACCAGCATACACACCAGGACTAGTCAGGCCTCCATTCATTTCATGATGGCCCATCATGGCGAAGGGGGTAGGGTAGGAGCCTGCGATGGACAGAGGGGTACGCAAAGCTGGGGCTGCTACGGACAAAGACAGGAGAAGGATATTGGTATGTGACATAACAGAACATTGGGAGAGGATGGAAAAAGATTATCTCGGTTGCTAGAGAGGAAAGAGAGTGGTACCAACCGAGAGCCTCCATGCCTGGTGGTTTGCCCAGGATGGGTCTGAGCCCGGGAGTGGAGCTGGTGCCAGGGGTGGGGGCGTCGTTGCGGGGGGTGGGGGTGTTGGACTTGAGGCCAGGCGTGGAGGATTTGTCATTCTGTCGAGGGAACGAGAGAGCAAGCACATTCACAATCCCGGAAACCAGGCACTGTGCAGACTGACAATTTGAGAGCAAACTGAACTTAATCCAATCTAATTCTGACAACCCTCATAGTCCTGCAGAGCCATAAACTGCTATTTATTCTAAAACCTATTATGGCCACAATGGAGATGGGGCCGTTTTTATCCCCTTACTGCTTTGGCTTTAATCTTTTAGTGAGGCAGAGAGAAAAAAAAACAGGAACAGTTAAATACATTGAGCTATTAACAGAGAAGACCTGACTGATCCTGATGCGGGACAATATTATCCCTGACGTTTAGTCATGCACTTAAAGCACCGACAGCCATTCCTAATCCACTACAGAAAACGTCCTAGATTTATTTGCACATATCCCTTTGCTCTCTCTGCAATTCTCATTTAAACCCTTTCTGTCCTAGTTTGTTCGTAACTCTTGGTGTCTTACATGACTGAGCTCCTTGGCCTTGGAGGATGGGGTGCTTCCAGAGGACGCCACGGATGCAGGGCTGTTGGGCGTGTCCTTCTTGGGAGGGCGTGGCTTATCAATGCCATTTTCAGGTGGTGAGTGGGCCGGGCTTGCCCGCGGAGTGGCAGGGTCCTGGAGAAACACGGTGGCAGATTTTGACGTTTATGTAATGGCTTCATCTCAGTACATGTCAATATGCCATTTACAATTACATGCTGTGCTGCTCACCTCATTAGACACATCCACTACCAGGTCATCACTTTTCTCTCCATCACTGTCCTGTAAAGATAATTGGCAAATTACTCACCTTGACAAATCTTTTTTTTTAGTTCTGTCATCTTGGTGAGGTCAAACAAAACCCCTAATAACCCTCCATACAACGCGCTTAATGGTGAACGTTACATGTGCTGTTTTTGTCTTTCTGCTAAGCTGAGCTACACACCTCCTGGTTGTAGCTTCATATTTAATGGACAGACACATGAGTAATATGGACTTCCTCATCTAAATCTTGGCAAGCAAGTGAATAAGTGAACAATTCCTTTAATGACTTACATATCTGCTCATGCTGTCCTTCTCCTCCACTTTGCGTTTCTTAGAGTCCAAACTGTAATCAGAGGAGCTGCGGTGCTTCTCACTGGATGTGCGTAAGCTTTCTGATGGGGATATAGAGTTATTCTGCAACGAGAAAACAAAATATACTTTATTACAATTTCATCTTCCCTCGTAAAAGAGAGCAGTGAGTCATTCGTCAGTTAGAAATTCACAGCAAATACGCTGTCCCAATCCAAACACTAAAAACGCCTCATTCACACAACTATAGATGCTGCGGACTCTTAAAATGCAGCTGTAGGCCAGCTCCAAGCAGTACCCTGACACCAGCCAAGCCCAATCTCACACACAGGCCTGTCTCTGGCCAAACAACAGAATGGGCCGTTATCTGAACTGAAAGGAGGAGGGCTTGTTTTCTGAGCTGGGCTCCCTCCTCCTCATAACTGGACAACAAACAGCCTCACAGGGACATGAGCAGTGTGTTGTGGCTGAACAGAGGGCCTTTTCTCCAGAGGCAGTCAGGCTAAGCGAGAGAGGGAGCGGGGGAAGAGAGACACAGAGAGATAGAGAGAGAGACTGTATGTTGTGGGCATTGGGCATTGATTGCCGCAGCGCGCTTGGGCACCATGTCAGCTCAGGCTTTGAGCTCTGATAAAGAAAGAGAATCTATATCCTGCCAGTGGGCATGGCAGCGTGGGACTGACTGGTGCTTCTTCATGGAGCCTGCCTGCCCACACAAGCTGGGACAGCTCACTCCAAACACCAACAGAATGGGAGGAACTAGGCAGGTGTCCAGCAGCTTTCACAGGAGTTTGCCATTTGCCTACAAACTGCCAAGTTCTCCTGATTCCCTCTGTCCCATCCTCTGAAGACCAAAGCAACAACATGGACTAAGTCAGTGGCAGCCCAGAGAAGTGAACAATGGCCGATGGACTAGCAGTCTGGGCAAAGGGCCACTGTCTGCATAATGGCTGACCTTTAAAGAGATGCTTAGCGTGACTCATTAACCAAAGTCACCACTCTGCTATCAGATGACCTGGGACAAGAGCACAGAAACAAAACAGGCCTGCTAATCGCCCCAGGAGTTCCATTTCTTCAGACATGACTGCACCCATTCAGCTGGCCCAGCCTGCAGAAACACAATCTCACAGGCCCATCACAAGCCATCAGAGATCGCAGCCATTCAAATAAAACGCTTTAGCAGGTCCAGCCAGACGGGGTGGAGAAAAAGAAAACAAAACAATTCTCCATTTGTGTTCATAAATATTTATCACATGCCAAGGAGGAGAAAGAGTGAGCTGGTAAACAAAGGGAGACAGTAACAGTAGAAGGGATCAAATAAATCCCTTAAGAAGGGGAAGTCCAAGTCTTTCTTTAATTGTGATGAAATTACAAGGCTTCTAATCTCTCCAGCATGATAGCAGTCATTTCCCTTCTGGATTAAAAAGCAAAGGACTTATATTCCAAACCTCATTTCCAATTAATCATTTTATTGAAAGCAGATTACAATAGTGCATGAAATCAGCTGTGGCGTGTTGTTAGTCGGAATTTTATACTTGACATTCACAGCGGAGATGAAAATGTGTTGAATTATGAAACCAACAAGCTCCGCAACAACAAATAGTTGCAGGTTTGGACAACTCACCGTGTTCTCTGTATCGCAGACATCACAATGGCGGCCAAGGTGATGATGAAACCAAGTGGAGCAAAGAGAAAAACAAGTCAGATAGCATATCATAACAGATGCTTCTGGCTGAACGTGTGAGAATCAACTGCAGGGCACAAGGCCCCTCTTATCACCGTGTGTTGGAGCTGTTGAATAGCTTATACAGTCATGGGCTGGGAATGTACCAGCTCATTACCCAGACAGAATGTGAACAGACAGGATGTGCTCCTCACCTAAGGGCCCTGCGATTCTGCTCTAGAGAGTGAGAAGCACTCGGCACTAAATTGTTTTTTCCCTGTTTAACATCTAGGCAATAATGTTAAAATGAATATACATTTCAGTTCTTCTAAACAAACTGGTTAAGCAACTAATGCTCAATTGGACAGCAATATGCCTGCGCTTTGCTCCTCACCTCTGTGTTCGAGATCGTGGTGGTTCTTCTCATCCTTCACTGGGAGGTGGGCTTGGCTGCCCAGGGCACCTAGTGCCAGCAGGCCTGATCCAGAGCCTGTCACAGGAGGGATGCCAGGCGGCTGCAGCCCTGAGGGGTGAGGTGGCAGCTGGACGGGAGGCCCGTGAGCAGCATGGGAGAGGTGCTGTGCCTGGAGCTGCTGCTGCTGTAAGTAGACAGGGAGATAGACAGACAGACACCAAGTGGGTCGGAGGGAAAAGGCAAGGAGAAACCACACACTAAACGTGAGGCTCATCAGTTAAACCCTGGATGATATTAGCACATTCACACATCTATTACAGTCAGGATGAGACAGCAATCCCCCTCAGTGCTATTTCCATACGTGGCCAGGGTGGCATAAGCCCTAGATCTGTGCTGAGGAGAGTCGACATTATGACTAACGATCAACTGCTCAACACGTCTAACGCATGAGACGCACACTCACACAACGTTAGTAGCGCATGAGGAGTTGAAAACATTTTTCTTTTCAGTCTACATCAACAACAAACAGCAAAACTTGATTGAACCACAGTTCAATGCAGAATAAATCATTTCACATCAAGTAAACTAGCGCATTTCATAATGCAGCACCACAACACTCCTATGCCATCCGTGAGTTGAGCAATCCTCTTAAGGAACATGAAGCTGTGTAGGAATCTGTCAGCCTGTGGGCTAAACAACTACCTGCTTTTTAAACACTTCGAAAACACAACCGGCATCTATTTACTCCTCTCATATTCATGTTCCTGGATTAACAGAACATGAATCATTTGCACACCCAAACTTTAAGAGACGCAGGGAACACTAAGTGCCAGAAGCTGGCACTCCTTCCCTCTCACTCGGAGTATTTGAGTGTGTGTGTTTGTGTGTATGTCTGCAAGGCTGCTCCGAGAGCCAGGACCAGGGGTCCCATGCTGGCACTCAGTCAACCCTCCAATATTCACCATCAATATTTGAAAGGCACAGGGAAATGGATGGGAGTTAAAAGGCACTCAGCATGGAAGTAAGCAGTTTAAAGCAAGGTTAAATAATACTTAGCTGAGACACCAATAAAAACATCAGCAATTTATTACCCGTCTACGAGCCAGTTGAATAATTCAGCTGCTGTTACAGCATGCACCTCCTCTCTTTTACAAGACAGTCTTCAATCAGTGACCATTTATGGCCATTTCAAGAATATTAGGCACTCTGTATTGATTGAGGAGGTGGTATGACACATGGAGCAACGTGGTGGATCTGCCTAACACATAGTTAAAATTACATTAACTCAGTGGGAAATTGCTCTTACTTATCTCTTTTAAAAACAGAGATATTCTGCCACAGATCTTACAAAAGGGCATATCCTACTAAAATATGTCCTTAAAAATCATATCTGGAGGGTCTTTCTAATTGTTTTTTGCCCTCTACTGTATTCGCCCTGAAGGTACAGAAGACCAGATTGGAAAATAGTGTGGTTTTTAACTTGCAACCTTGTCCTTTGTTTCATAGTGCAGATGTCAATCCAATTACAAAATGTACCCTGGACAAAGAGGGGGGGAAAGAGAAAGAAAGAGAGAGAAAGAGAGAGAGAGAGAGAGAGAGAGAGAGAGAGAGAGAAAGAGTGAGTGTGTTATAATATTGTGTCCATGAGGGAAATTAAGGAGCCAGTTCATTGGCAGGGGAGAGCCATCCTTGCTCATTGTGTTTAATGAGGCACTGATGGGTAATATGCATGGTTGATCAGCAAGAGCCCTCATTAGAGGGCCATAAATGAAGACAATAATAAATAAAGAAAGGAGTCTGGCCTATTTCCTCTAATTTAATATTCCAAGATAAAGACCTACTCTTTGCCCCTTTTTTCGCAGACTGAGTGTAGCTACAGAAAAAAAAATGCACCCAGGCAAAATTGAGCAAATGTATTGTAGTAGTCTCCCGTGTACTTCCTACACTAACTACTGTGAAATGCATAGAAAGAGTGTCATGCAACAGGCATAAGCCCTTCAAGGCCCAACATGTAAACAGACACCAAGTGCATTAACAACAGCATGGCACATAGAGATGTGGATGCCACTGACCATGAGAGCAGGGTAGGCAGCTTGCTGCTGCTGCTGCTGAAAAGGAGGACGGAAAATAGTCAAGGCTTCAGCTGCTCTGGATGCCCTCTCTCCATTATTTTAGACTGCAAAGGACGGTGTTACAGACAAAAGAAATCTCTTTTCGTTTGACACCCTTTTAATACAAAGCCACTGAGTGGGGTTTATCCAGGTGGTCACTCACTGAGAGAAAGGTGGGCTTATCTGAACTACTCCTTGGCCGCCTTCAATATTTTGTGTGTTTCCTAATCAAACAGGAAGCACCACCTGTCAGGTTCATCTCGACGCAAGCAGCTGCCCTAGTTGCATCCTATTAATGGCCCTCAGCCCCATCAATAAGGCATGCAGCTGGCTCCTGGATGCTGCCTGTCTGCCTGGCACGCTCTTTCACCCCACCTTGCTTTACAATATGTATGAGGATTTTGGCATGCCTACAGAGCTTCTCCTCAATGAATAACTAATGGAGAGGTATTCGTAAAACATACAGTAGCTACATTTCCACCTCCTCTGACATGAGCAACCGGCGTGTCTTGGGTAGAGGCCGGAGTGTTCCATAAAACAGACTCTGAGCCAAACAGGATCATATACTACAATCACAAATGGGTGCGTCTAATATTTGATAAAACGTAGATTTTTAATGCTACTAATTTTCAATTATAGCCAGAGACCAACAGAGAGCTACAGTGTAAGGAGGACAATTACAAATTCAAAAGTACAGCAATATTCCAGTATTAGATTACTCCAAATGTGAAAATCACACACACAGAAAGGGGCTGCAAATCAAATCGGCTTTTCTTAGGAACAACGTCTGCTTGCAGCTGCTCTGCTTTGATGAAAGTGTAATAATGCATCTGCTTCTGTCCAACAGATGAAAAACAAAGCACTCTCCATCACCTACTAAGACACCTACTCAGACAAATTCTAGGGAGCAATTATCCTGCAACAAAAGGTCACCAAGGGGGCATTAATTGAATTCCAATATGTGCCTCCAGTCATCAAGTCAGCCTTTTGGGCCAGCCTCTTCTGCATGCTAAAGACTCTGCAAGATTCAACTGGAGTAATAAGATCACTGGTAGCCTGGGCTTTGTATCAAGGGTGACACCAATCACTTTTGTTTCAGGAGGGCAGGGGGAGCACGGCTGATCAATGAGGAGCAGATGGCGTTTGGAAGCCGTGATGAACGTCGTACATTACTGCTTGGTGCTGCGGTGAGCAAAGAAGAACTGCGCCGCGGAGCCGTGATGGCTGACTGCTGTCTGTACTGTCTCAGCTAGCTTGCAGCGCTGGTTGTGTTCTGCTCACCCTCAGCCTTTTAATTCCCACAGCTATCCAGGTCAGCAGTGAGGGATGAGGCTCCTCGTTAAAACCTTAGCCAATTAAAGCAATACAGGCTGCGAAGGGGATCTCAAGAGCTCTTAGGCTCGCATTTATAAACACACAACAAGGCAGTGAAGATGCCACAGAGACCAAAGCTCGAGCAACAGACCAGCTCTCGAGAGCTACACTTGTTGTGTATATAGTTTGAATATATTGCTGAAGCGTATAGAGCTAAATTGGAAAAAATATGTTAACACATTTTATTCAAGAAGAGGCAACTCTACAATATAACTTTAGCCAGCGGTGCATCACATTATATTCGCTTAATAGACTACTTGCATTATGAAGACATGGAAAACTACTACTTAAAGTGATTATCTTATGTGCAGGTTTGTGTCTAACCAAGGTCAAATGAAGGAATAAAAGGGGGTATACACACGGTGAGAGGCAGATTGGGAAGTCCACGTACCCCGATGATGGCATTCAGCTCAGTCATAGTCACCTGCTTAGCCCGCTCCACTGCCTGAGCAACCTGCTGTTGGTGCTGTGGGAAGACATTTACAAAAGATGATTGGGGCATGCCAGCATCTATCACACACCCACACTCACTTATCTGTGAATTTCACACTTAATTTTCATAGTGCTGCTGCAATTTTTAAAGTGAGGGCAAATGCCACACACTGCACAATGTACAATAAGTGACTTCATTTTCGTACTAAACTGTGACACTGTTTCGGAGCCACGTTCAAAACTCACCTCTTGTGACAGGAAAGGCATAATTTGAGCTAAAATTGCGTTGAGCCGTTTGGCAATCTCCGTCTGGAAAAACAAAAGAGGAGCAAAATGAGATGGTAAAGTATGAAACAGACAGTGACTTCATATAACCCCGCCTTTAATGTTTACACCGATTAAGTCAATTACTGCGGCAATCAGAACTGCTTGACTCAACATCCTCTAAACAGCGTGATATTGACATTTGAAATATTTAAAACATTAGGAGAGCCCAGGGGGATGGAGCACAGCTGTGCTGAGAGTGCACTCCATGCTAAACGGATATGAGCAGGCAGAGTGCTGCTGTGTTGAGAGGATCCTCTCTCGCTCTGCCCTCCTTCCCCTCATCTGCAACTGCGGTGTCCTGCAGTTAACCTCAGAGTTAAACCACACAACCACACCCCAGGAAGGGAGGCCCACTAACTGGACTGCACTGTTTACTTACATGTGACAGTGCAGGCCATTTACATTAAGGGTCATAACTGCAGTTTGAGCAAAGTTTACAAACCGTAATGACCTCGAGGGTAACGCACCTCAAATCTGTGATCAATACCATTAAGAGACGACTGCCAGCCTGTAAACAGCCAGAGAGCAGTGTGCTAGAGCTCTTCCTTTCCAAGACTGAAGTCTGGTCCATCTCTCAGTGCAATCAGCTGCCCAGCCCTCCACCCTCCCAACCTCCCATCCATCCACTGAGCCCTGCCTCCATTCTTCTGCTTGTCTACCAACTGCCATGGCAACTGCTGCAGCCCTATCTTGCTGGGATCATTATGCAAATGGCACCTCTGCTTGACCGTAACAGGCTTTAAAATCATATTACGTGCTTGGAGGCAGGTCATTAAATTGAATTTTCAGCCTGTCGATCACATGAACGTAGCAAATGAATGGTGGATAAAAAGAGCAATGGGAGGAGGTGTGATAGAACAACCCCCCCTCCCCAGTCCTCCTCTGTAAAAACACTGCACAGTCGGCTTGCTCTGCCTCCTTCTTCTTCCAGGGATGGGAGATGAGACTCTCAGGTTCAAGCTCTGTGCTGGGAGCAGAAAAATAACAGTGCCAAAGCTACATCATCTATGGAATTTATGAGCTGCAGTTCAACCCAAGGCCACTGCGGAACACAAACACATCATAGGGATTTTCTCCGATTTTTCATTTGGAGCAGCACACACAATGTACTTTGCAGACCGCCAGCTTATTTATTACACATGGCAGAAATGCCAGGCAGTTTTGGCAGCCAGACGTATTACCTCTGAGCAGAGCCAGAGAGATTGGAGAGTAATGTCCAACAGAACGAGACCTGCTGACCCAAGCTGCAACATGGATAGCCACTTAGGTGGGCAAGCCAGCAGCACAAACAACAAGCCCAAGATGAAATATCGGATGAAACGAGGCAAAGCCTGGGATCAGAGGCAATAATGTAAAACAAATACATGGTAGCATGTGTTACAGAAAGTACAATAGTCCATAAGATAACAGTGATTACAACTTGATTAATGTCAGCAGATGAGAAAAACTCTGAACTCCTCTGACACGCAATAAATGTGACCTACAACCAATAAAGCTATGAAAGGGTTAGATAAAGGTTTTATGAGCATTAGTATTAATACAATGCAGTAAGTGCTCTAGCAAGAGCTCAAGAACGCCCTCAGAAATGGTTGAAAAGCTACAGAGCCCGTATAATCCATGTTTGTTGAGATAAGCCATGTCAATAGCAGTCGAACATTTGACAGGATTTGTGAAAAGGCCTTGAGCGCACAGTCCATTCCTCTGTAGCTTAGTGTCATGGTGACAGCTGGCTGGGAGAGGTCAGGAGGTGGCTGATCTACTGTGCCCTAAACAACTGGCAGCCTCTACACTCTCACAACGCAACATGCAAATACGCGGAAAAGGCATCAACTCAGCTCGCCACCGCTGTCAAAATAGATACAGTGCAGTGCTGGGAGGATTTTTTTTGTTCTGCTGGCAGATAAAAATAGGGCTGTTGTCACTTTAAGTAGATGACAGCTTGGCCCTTGAGAGGCCAGCTTTGTGCTGCTGCTACACAATTACAGGTACTCGGACCTGTGTAGCACCACTTTAAGAGCACTCTCAGGCTGGCTTGTCAATGGTGTGCAGAAAGGTATTCGCCTGTTGCTATCAGCAGCGGGAAAATGGAGTTGAGACACTGATGAGTATTAAATACAGAGAGAAAAACCACTGGTGGCTCCGGTCACATGATCCATCTATAAACAATACTTGACTAGTCAGATTTAGAGAGCCTCCAATTTGTCCAAGATGACAGCATCGCCCCTTTCCTGATTTTTCTAGTAGGAAGAAAATTAGACTAGTACTTCACTAGCAGCTCATCTAAGCCAGAAAATGATGCATGCTTCCACTAAACTGAGAGGCTGCACAAAGCCTCAGAGCCTTTTGTTAATGTGAAGCAAGTCCAGAGCACATTTCTAACTGGCATTTAAAGTTATCTGTATTGATCTGGCTCAGGCCAAAAGCCTGCCTAAATGGATGCATGAGTCATTACTATGATTAACCTTGTCAGCTGCAGCAGTAAGTCAGGTGATTTTCTTGGGTAAAGGGTGACTGTGATCTTAAAATAATAAACCTATTCAACCAAACACAGCATAAAAATCATAACCGTCTTTCATCATGTCATGTGTTGAATTACAACAACTTTCTGTTTATTTAATTGGACCTGACACCTAACAGTTCACACCCTGTAATTATTACACTCCAGCCCAGGCTCAAATGACAGTTTGGGGATATGGGAGCATTGACGGCTCAGAAAGCCACAGTTTCTCCAACCACTTTTCACTACACGCCTCTTTTGTATGAACACTGCAGACAGTCCGCTGGCTGACCGAGTTTGTTTTGGCCCTGGCTATGGCAGATAGTTTGCTACTTAGCAAATGATTCCTGCAGCCGTGGGTCTTATGACTGTGTTACGACTACAGGTAACAGCCAGATCTGATTGAGCCTCACTAACACCCAAGCCCTAAACCCTGTGCAGCTCTTGGAAACAAGCAGCAGATGATGGCAATTACTGGCTGACATCACGCAGCAGAAATTAGCCGTTTGTATCTACATACTGTCACGCCTGATAGAGAGGCATCAGATAACACTGCCACATCAGTCCACCCGAGCTGTGCCAGTGTGCGCATTCTGAAATCTGAATTATGTCCCTGCACAGTAATGAAAAAGGCACAGTTAGAGGAATGGATTTCCTCACTATGGAATAAATCTCCTGGCAGGAAAATAATATGCCTATGTGCATCCAATAATCCATCCAGACCCTGCCTGTTAACCACTCCCCATCTTCTCCTCCTCCCCTGCCTGAGCTGTAAGCTGGGGGAGCTGCATAGACGGGGCCCACACTGTTTGCTCACAAACACGCCGTTCAGCAGGTTAGGGCCCCACTGATGAATTATTCAAGCGCTTCCATCAGCTCTGTTGAGGTTCCTGATAAAAGTCAGGCGCTAAAATGGATCAGTCGATTAACCTGTTTACACAGAGCCGGGCAGTTGCCCCTCCCCCAGCACTATTCTCCAACGTGTCTCCGGCTCCCATCCCCCTCCTCTTTCCTCTGGTTGGCGATAAGTGCCTGACAGAAGCTATCAGAGCGACTCGAGCCCTGACAGACATGTGGCAGTGTGACACACGGCCCAGACACTGATGGATCACCCTACCACACCAATCCACCATGCCTCCAACACTGTCATTAACCAGGCTAGGCTGTCGCAAGAGAGGGGACAACCTTGCTGGTTTGAAAGCAGCATGCAGAGAAATCTCAGGGTTACTCATTCATACAATATTTATCTCATCAAGCATCAGTGTGATTGATCTGTGGAGCAATATAAGATAAAGATAAGGGCATAATAAGTGACTAAAGGACTTTCACCCCCCTCTTGTAATTACTGTTCAACTTGAAAAGAAATACTGGCCCATCAGCAATCCTCTCCCTTTAATCATTAAGTCAAAGGCCGAGCCTGCCAAAGTCTACCTTTAATCTTATCAAACGGCTGAGACAAATCCAGGCTTTACACAACTCAAAAAAAAGGCCACAGCAATTGTACAAGTTTGCAATTGTGTTGCCTTGTTTGTGTTAGATCCGTCTGTTTACAGGCCATTACTGATGCTCAGTTCAGTTCACAGACTATGAGCGGCTCCTCCTGGGTCTCACATCCCCTGACGCTGTGGAAAACCACTGAGCTGAAAAATATGAGGAACATGATGGTACCTACCTGTTTGTGCATCTCTATGTTGAGCCCGTAGGACATCTCATAATACTGAAACGAAAGCAAGGATTTAATTGTGATTAATCAAGTCAAAGGAGTCACATTCGCAATCAAGTCTTGCTAACATTTACTATACAGACACAATCACTTCAAAAGATGTATACAGATGTAGCTTTTTTTATATTCAAAAATTATGATTTAAATGTAACTAATATGCTGTTTAGAGCTAATCAATATTTTGATTGATCAATAGACTAATTTCATCATCAAATGGTTTTTAACATTATGACTACAAACTAAATACAATCCAGCTTATATGGAGCATATGTGATAAATCAAGATGAGACAAAAAAGCAGCTTCTTTGAGCAGCTGACAGCAAATAGTCGATAAATCGATATTTTGTTGTTTATAGTGTGGGCACAGTGAAGAAAGGGGTAAGATTTATTGATCACCATCTCGAGCCCTCAGATCTCCAGGATGCCTATTTACTTAGCGTAACGCGATTGCTCAATGCTCTTGATATTTCAAGCCAGGTCAGTCTGTCTGGCTTGAAATGTAATCCGTGGAGCCCACAAGTGGCAGCCAGGGCAGAAATGGCTTTCCAGTCAGCGTCTATTTGATGAGGCCAATGCATTATTCAGTCCATTAGCTTCTTCGAAAATTACTCTCAAACAAGAGAGCCATTCTGTCTGAGATCAGAGCCCCACAGCCGTAGCGTAACCCGACACCCAGCGCTGGCTGTGGGATACTTCCCTACATGTTTACCTAACCTCCTCCCTGTCAGGCTGACATGTTGTTTTCCTGTGAAAAGAATGTTTAACTTAAGCCTGCATGTATTGGTTTAAGTCATCCCTGGTGTGTTTACCTGGGACAACAGGGCACACTGCCACAGAAGAACCCTCTGATTGCATCATGTCTGAAGTGAATTCCTGCGTCATAAGCACACCTATGTTTTTCTAAAGGGCTGCTAATATAAAAGCAAAGAATTTTGGTTTGCACAGAAACTACTGTAAGTGCAAAATAAACTGCAGCATGTTTCACGTCCTCCATTTTGTTTGCCGTGGTGCGTTTTTCCCACACGCTGCTCTGGCCCTCCACCATCGGCTCACACCTAATTTATGGCCATGCATATGTCTGAGTGTGGAGTCTCCTAGGAGAATAATCAGATCAGCACACACAGAGGGCAACGCTGCAGTCGACCCTTGGAGATCAGGGGCACGCTATAATGGAGCCTCAGCCCACTGCCGCCTGCCTGTCAGGAAGAGCTCCTCTATAACAACCAGCTACACTGAACCCCCCTGGGGGGCTTTCACAGGCCTGTACCTGACACTCAACCCGCCCTAACCACCACACAGGTGATCACAATAGCCTGTCTCGCTCTGCCCCGACTAGATCTTCAACAAGCCTTGCAATTTGGAACCATAATTGCTCTCTATTGTAACGTAATCTTACCATGACATAGTGGCGCTGCATCTCCGTCTTCTCATTGGCCAGTTTGTCATACTCCACCTTAAGACTAAAATAGAAGACAAGGTGTCAATTTCAGCCGTCTACATCACTTCAATGACTCACTCAGACTTAACCAATTGACAGCAGTGTCATTTTTCTCATTCGTGCAAGTCAACAACTAAATATTAGCCATATCTTTAACCGTTCAATAGAGAGTAAATGTTGACACAGTCATACTTTGCTGATACACTTTGTAATCATTACCTGTGATACTGGGCTTGCAGGAACTGAAATTCATCTTTAATCCTGTCACAAGACTCTGCCACGGTGAATTTGAAGCCAGGCTGGCCGGGCTGATGTGGAGCCTGAAAGAGGGTTGTAAAAATAAATAAAATAAAATCACATCAGTCCAGTGCACAGTTAAACTTTTATTCATCATTTTCCTGCCTGGCGTCCCATGCTGCTGGAGGGAGCCGAACAGTTGTCACATTAGGCTACTTTCAAGATAACATCTCCTCTGCAGCAAGCAAGACATTACCACACCAAAAGACGTGGGTCTGCTTCACACCTCCCAGAGCTAATAACACACCACGAGCAAGCTTTCACACTGAAAATGAAATCTGATTTTCAAAAAAATATGAGTTAAAACTGCCACCTGTCCTCATGCTCAGCACTCATATGTTAGTGTATGGCTGAGTAAATATCTCCAGGCATGCAAACCATCTGCATCCATTTACCACTAAGTGTATATTCTGGTGTAGCTTACATACACGTAATACAAGCATATAGAGACGTGATGAGCTGCATTATGGTTGGAAATGTTGGAGGGCAGATTTAAGAGGGAATTAGCCCATGTCAACATCAGTGTTGTCAGATAAATATGCAAAGAGGAAGAGCTTCTTACCGGATGTCGGCCTTGTGGATACATCTTGAAATGTATCCTTTGTTTATCTCTCCAGTGTTCAGCTCCTTTGGCAAAATGGTTGAAATGTGCTCACAGCCACACCAGCCTCAGCAGACAGGGGTGGAGGTGGAGGGGTGGGGGTGGGGGGGCTGGTGAAAACCCTGTGGTTGGAAAAACGGACGCTGTTTAATCTATAGACGAAAAAAAACAAAAAAACAAAAACAGGACATTGTTTGATAATAAGTCATCAAAAGAGAAAAGTAGCTCCAGTGATCGCAGCAGCTCAGAGTCGGCTTCTGTCTTCTTCATGACCTTATTCGGCTGTGGTCAGACGCCATGTACGAACTAAAATCTCCTCTTTTATCATTCAAACTCATGCAAACACAACATGGACTCAATAAAAGAGGACACTTTCTGGCAAATGTTCGCATCAGATTCTTTTTAAATTTATAACTCAGATAATAAAAAATAAAACAACAGCCCGATCCAGGACGCTTCAGCTGGCTTCCACCTCCTGTTTGACTTCGGAGGAGAAAGAAGCTCCGCGGCTGTTGAGCTCCGTTAAAATAAAACTATAAGAGAGGAAAAAAACATCAGCTGTGTAAAATACGTACCCGCGTTGTTCCTGAAGAAAAACCCGAGCAGGCTATAATTCACGCGTTTTAATCCCTCCTCATGGAAGCGTGCAGGACGCAGATCCGGACATGCATCCTCCGTCTCCGGAGCGCACCCAGCCGGACCAGTGTGGACACAATCTGGTGCGGCTCCGGCTCGATTAAACTACTTTATTCTGGGGCGCAAACCTCCGAGGAATGTGCGCCTTTTGTGCGCCACTTAATCCTCCAAAAGAAGAAGAAGAAAAATAAAATACGCTTCCCCCGAAAAAAAAATCTGTCTTCCGACTCGAAGATTCTTTAAAAGCGTAACATGGTGCTCGCATTTCCCCGGGTTGTCCAGCTTTACCCCGGTTGCCACACACAGGCAGCGGGGCTGAACTGCCGTGAAAGCGCCTATCGGTCCAATCGGATTTACTCGGAAGGATTACTCGGAAGCACATCTGCCTATCGGAGAGCGACGGTCCCCACGTGGGGTGCACCGACACATGACATCATCCCGTCATCATCCCGTCCCACCGTGCACAACAACAACAACAAGAGCAGAAGGAATTGATGTGCAAAATATCCAAATTTGACTGCGCAAATTCCGCATCCTTGCTTCATTATGGTGTTTTTCTTTCTTTTCTTTTTTTTTTGCAGCTCGAGTAAAGTTGAATATTTTTGGGTGAGACCACCATCAGAAAGAGGAGGGGAGGGGGGTAAAGGAGAGAGGGAGGTGTGAGGTGCAACAAGCATTTATGCATTTTTATCCCCGTGCAAAGGAGAAGGGAGCTTGTTAGTGCAACATGGTTTTAAAATGTGAAGCGATGAAACATCCAAGGCAGCGACCAGACACACACACACACGCACGCACCATGAAGGACACACTAATAACCAATCGATCGAATCGAAGCTCAGATGCAAACATCCGCTCGTTGAGCCTTAAATATCTCATGATTCGTGCACATCTACCTACGTGCACGCGTGCGTTGGCGTGCACTGCAGGAAGAGGGAGAGATGATCGCTTTTGTCTGATAATGAACATCAGCCTTGTTTTGAAGGTTCAACTCAGCCCCACGTGGGACCCCTCTGCGGCTTTAAGGCGCTCTCGTCCAATGGCGGCGAGGTGCACTTACTCGCTGGCCTCCCATTGGCTCCGCCGGCGTCGGGCCTGTCATTCACGCGGCGGCGTTGTCAATCAATACCACGCGGGGTGAAGCGCTGACAAATGCCGGTGAGCTGCAGCTCTCGGTTGCTCCGCCGGTGAATAGAGCCCGTGAATGGCTGCTTAATTAGCTTCCAATGGCTTTTTCTCTCCAGTTCAAACAATCTGTTACCGCCACGTAGTAATGAGAGCCTACATTAAACAAAGGGAGACAAGGAAGTGCATGCAAACAGTTGTAACATTGCAACCTGCAGTTTTCCTTTACATGCGAGCAGCAGTGAAAAAGAGCTTTGCTTACCTTCATCACAGACACCAATCGACCTGATCTAACATTAAACATGAGTGACAATCTGATATTATCATAATGCATGGGTGGATGCAGAGCTTCCACAATCCAAAGACTGAAAATGAGATGTTTGTCCTCTTTGTTTTTTTGAAGGATACTTAAATCAGTTGTTATTTCCCTGCAGAGAAATGAAGAGAAGCAACAGCAAATGCATGAAAATGAAGACTAATTATATCGTCTCCAGTCTTTTTACTGTATAACACACATCTACTGAAGTGTGTATAAGCATGATTTTGAGTACATGGTTTTTATCCTACTTTTATTTTTCACATTTCAAAGGGACATGTTGTACTTTTTACTACACTACATTTATTTCTCCTCTCTAGTTACTTTTCAGATTGAGATATAGCATATAGAATATTTAGATAAGTTATGATAAATAGTTCCTAATTGTTGTCACACCTTTAAAAAAAAAAAGCAGTATCTATTTGGGGCCCTTGTCATGTTTCATATGTCTGTGGGTTGTTAGCAGATTTATCTTGTGACCCTTTAAGTCTTTACACATAGAGAACGTGTTATCTGGACAATAGTGAACTTAATTATGACTGTGGTAATAAAGCAAATTTAAATAGTCTGGTCTGTATGAGGCCTCTATAATGAGACTAAAGTGTAAAACTAACCCGCCATGTTTCACACTGGGTCTCGCAGAAGCTTTTTGGGGAATGCTGAGGTCATTTTGTCATGTTAAGGTCTGAGCTTGCCCAGCAGTCGTCTTACTTGTCATTCTTGTCAGCCACCTTGAGGATGTGGGATAACTGTGTTATTTCCAAAAGTATGGAGGCAGTCTGTGAGAAACTCAAGCACACACAAGAGCTGGCGGGCTAATCTCAGCCAGGCACCCCCTCATGCTTTTCAATAGAGAGTGCTTGGATTAAAGGCAACAAAAGGCCGGGCCAAACCCCTGGGAGAGGGGGCCCTCCGCCCACTGAGACCCCCACACTGTTTATTTACACGGAAACCCCAGCCTCAGTGAAACTCCCACCCTCAGGCATTACACACTGGCCTATTTGCAGAGGTGGCTCTAATTCTTGACAGAGCAGGGATTGTCCTCACTCCTGCCACTTTGAACCGAGTTAGCAAGTGACTCTCCGCATACCTCCGATGTAGCCGGTGAGGAGTTATTTTGCTCCTTCCACATACTGCACATTCACAAATAAACACACGCTGGGCTGTGTATCGCAGCCGCGTCATTCACAGGCAGGAGGCAGAAATTCACAAAAACACACACACACACATTCCATGCAACAAAGGGCCTACAGTGTGCGGTGGAAAGATGAATTGCCTGTAGTGTATAATCCGGATGAGTCATCAGACAGTAATCAATGAAAACAGGATGAAAGTCCTTATCAAAGGAGAAGAAGATGCAGACATGAAGAGTGTCTCCGAACAAAGAGAGGAGGTCTTTGGCAGGAATCTGGAGCTGGACTTGGCCCCAGGCTGAGGACGACATATTGAGCCAAAAGCTACACTGAAATTAATATTCTCTGCTATCAACAGTCCAACGCTGATAAATATAAGTACAGACATTAATAACAACCCACATAACTGTGTATAGTAAAGTTTGCTTTATGCGTGTGGGGTTTACTTTAAAGATCAAGAGGAGGTGAAATTCAGGTGAACACATTAATGTTTCAAATTCAAGCATTTGCAAACAGAACCATCTTATTTTATACTTATCCATAGTTTAACTTTTGGATACAAGAACGGTTAAGTTACTTGTTTGGCATCTTGTTTCATACAAATGATACACTTTTCCCAGTTTCTGTCAGAAATATTTCCTTTACTTCTCATAATACTTTTTTTTTTTCAGATACATTTCCTGAACAACAGCAAATCATCACTCTGTCCTGGAGGATCAGCTTTACACCAGTTTCTTTTCATGGCAGAAAACGGTCTTATGTCTCAAGAATGTGCCACGGTTTGAGGGGGTTTTCCTTTCCACAACATATTCCATGTTCCACTGTTACAGTTCAAAGTAAATTGCACTCTGCCAATTAGATTATAATCCAGTAAAATTAGATACACTGCATAGAGTCTTTCACTTTTTTTTAAACTAAAAGTTAGATGTAGATCATCTGACAAGGCTATTATGTGTTAACACTCTTCTCTTTTGTGGCTCTTTATGATACAGGCTTTGAGTTTTGGAGTGAATTCAGTCACGTTCAAATTTATTAAAAAACACTTCAGTCAGTGCTTCAGCATGTTAACAAACATGTTAAACAAAGTGAAGGAATGAAATCAAAGCACTAACTTTGTGTATTCATCTGACAAAACATCTCGCATTAGCATCCAGAAAGTTGTCATGACA
This sequence comes from Centropyge bicolor, assembly GCA_037975185.1. Lineage (NCBI taxonomy): Eukaryota > Metazoa > Chordata > Actinopteri > Pomacanthidae > Centropyge > Centropyge bicolor. Next base: position 12,603,919 of record JBBMOC010000009.1, on the reverse strand, counting down.
ATTTTAAAAAGGCTCAGTGTGACAATAAAACTGTCTCGAGCATTTACTGGCAGTGTTTGTTAGTCTATCCATGTTACAAGCAACCATGACATCCTCAAGTTTCCAGTTTCAAGTGCTTTATTGTCACATGCACAACATTACAGAGAAGCAGTCATTGGCAATGAAATCCTTAATTCTCAGGCTCCAACAAACAACATGTGCATCCTCATCTTTTGATTTACAGTTAGTCACATGAATCTGTTGTAATTTAAAACACTATTCATAATATTTATTTACATTTATATAATACACTATTCATAATATTTATTTCTGTGAGTCTACGCAGGTAAAATATGCTGACACAGCTAAAATGCAGAAAGCCTCAGAACACCACTTCCTCATACACTGTCTCATCCTTGTACACAAAGTTGTTGCCTTGCTATGTTGTTATTGTTCCGTGTCCATCGCACACAGCAGAGCTGGAGGGCCGCCAGTCATTTCCTTATCCACTCAAATTCAGCAGCCTTTCAGAGAGGTGACGGTGACCCCTCTAAACTTCATTTTCACCCACACCCTTCACACTGCATAATCAAGCCTCAGAGTAGCCATAGTGAGAGCTTGTTCAACAGACCCTCAGCTCAGGAAATGCATAGCTGCATCGTTTCTGTTTTGACAACAAACGGCGGATTACGGCTAGTTACAGGCTAGAGGCTTTCCCCCGCCGACAGTCTCCTCTCCTGGACGTGCTCCATATTTCAGGACACAATTACTAAGGAAAGATTCGACATTAAAGTGATCAGAGGATCAAGCGGTACCAGTTGATTGAGAAGACCTTGAGCTGCTCAACGGCGATTTTGTTCCTCTAATCCAGTTTGCTAAAAGGCTAATGTGATTAAAAAGATTCTTTAGGCCTAAATTCAGTTATGGTTCATGATTACATTCACATGGCATGGGAATGACTTCACATGACTGTCTCGGCAGAAAATGCGCTGCCAAGGTAACGGTGCGTGCGAGAAAAGTGCAACTGCTGCCGAGGTCGGATCCTGTGAATTGTTTAGCTAAGTGTCTCAGGAGGGTGAACATTATATTCACTTACATCAAACAGAGACGCAACGGAGTACGGCAGGGCCAAAGCTCAATGGTGAGAAATGCGATGAAGCAACTTTGTAGAGTCGGCGCTGAGATGAATGTAATGAATGCAGAGGCCTTTAACAAGCTTCATAATGATAATGTGAGCTGTGTAGTATCTCTGAAATCTCCTTATGAGGCCGAAAGCTTCTGTCCTCATATACCGCATTTCACCACTTCTGCCTCGCTGAGGAGCATTTCATATTCCCTGGCACACAGTAATATAGCTCCACTCCTCCATGCCAAATTGACTCCACAAGTGCTCCTATACCTGCTGACTGACACATGCTCGCTGAAAATGATTCCTTCACCAGCAGCCGGCATTGCTGCTTGCTCTGGAGGGGTACTTGATTCCATTATTAAGTTGAAAAAGAGAGACAGAGCGAGGGGATGGGGAGGAAGAAAAAAAAAGCTCGACTGGGTAGAGAAGAATAATAGAGAGCTGAGGAAGTTATCAGGGCAGGGGAGAGTGAGCCTGGCGTCTGACAGCAGATCAGAGAGCTCCTCCAGCTGGAACTCCTGCTCATGAGCCCAGCAGAGCAGAGCCCAGCAGTCGATGAGCAGGAGCACCCACTGTATGTACTGTAGCATATATCAGCTCCACATCTACGCCGTAACACTTGGCCGTCTGTGGTGGAGCAGGAAGTGTTCAAACCTTTTAATTAAGCAGTGGTGGAAAGTAACTGTAAGTACAATTTTGAGTTACTTACTTGAGTGTATGCTTTTACACTATTTTATTCTTCTACTCCACTACATTTCAGAAATATTTCACTTTTTATTACATTTCGTACTACATTTATTTGACAGCTCTAGTTACTTTTATTAAAGCGTTTGGAGGAGATTAGAAAACACAATATTGTTAAAGACTGGCTTGTGGCTCCTTATAAAAAAGCAATGGTTAGTTGTGTCCTTATCATGTTTTGAAACCAAAGTGACAATTTAACCCTTACCTCCCCAGATGGTTTCATGTTAATAACAGATTGAGGCCCATTGAGATTTTCACAAATCTCCTTTGAAGGGGCCTGACCCTTAGGTTGGGAACCACTGGACTAAACTACTAAACTGTATACAAACCAGTTACAATTAACTCCACTTTGACCAGCTACAATAGTAAATCAAATCAATATCAAGAATGTAATATTGTTATATATTACGTTCATACTTTACAGCATAATACATTTGTACTTTTACTTATGTAGGATTTTGCTTGAAGGATTTTCACTTGTAGTGGAGTATATTTACATTTTTGTGTCCAATACTACATTGAAAAATACCACTGTTTCCACCTGTTTCCTGTTACCTCATACATTTATACTGAGTAAATGTACTGAATTCCACCACTGTTTCCATCACCATACAGCAGCCTTCATATAAGTGTGCAGATTGGGAATCAGTTGCTTATTCACATATCATTGGAGTAATTGATTTTATAGGTGTACACGGTCCCCATATTGCTATTATTATTGTATTCTTGGTCCCTAAACAAGGACACAAAAGGGTTAAAGAAATATGAAGACAGAAGCCCTGTGAGAGAAAGCGAGACCAAATCAACAAATTAATGCCTGTCCTATGAGAGGCTAAGCTTCTTATTTTTATTTCAAATGAGGATAGAAATTGACTTCCTTATTAAATCTAATTATTAGCCGGTGCCCTCCAAAAGTCTTCTGAAATCGCCTGCAGCGTCCAGGCTATTAGCATAAACACCACCACTGGCAAGCTTAAAACAAATGGTATATTTAGTCAGTGTTAATGGGATTAAAGTGTGCTGGATTTAGGAGCAGTTCTACTAACAGTGAGCCTCACATCTTCATTATGGATGCCCTGACTTCTCCATTTCCATCGTCTTTGTTTGCATTTCATTCCACTCTGCTGCCTCGCGCTCCTCTCAGTTATTCAACAGATTGTGTTCAATCTTGATCCAAAAATCCCAGACAATCATAAATAATAAAGGATTACACCAATCTCTGAAAAGCTGGTGGCTCACCAGCGGCAATGCGCACACAGAGAAATAATTGTTGGCCATCTGTGCACCAGATTGGTAAGAGAAAGGGTAAACAAAGAGCACAGTGTACCTGCTAAAGCTTTCTCCCATCCCTCTCTCTCTCTCACTCCTTTTAGCCAGAGAACATGAAAGGCTTTGATGACGCTCACCTCTGCAGAATCCACCGGCTCGCTCCAAGAGATTTTTTGATTAGGGAGGTTTCAGAACCACAGACTGACAAGCTGCGCCTGTCAGGAATCTAACAAGGCTTGGGGTTATCTCTCTATCAGCAGCCAAACAGTGCTGAAACTCTGCGCAATGCCAGCCAAATAGAGTAAGGATGGAGGATAATTGACCAGGCAAATGATCACATTTACATGTCATGTAACACAGCTCTCCAGAAAAGCAAGTGAAGTCATGAGAGCTTACCCTCTGCAGTCTCATAAATCACTCCTCTGTGGGCTAAGATTGGATTTACTGGCACAGTGTTACTAACACGCTGCCAGAACAATTGTTAAGGATGCATAAACCTGCGCCCAGCATCACAGATCCTTATTAGGGAAAATTGATCTTGTTGCTAAAGATTGTGCGGGGGTCAATCAATGCATTTTGATGTGAGCTGTAAACTTAATACTGATATGCTTTAGATTTATGGGTCAGAGAATAAATCAATATGAGATGGATTTCACATGCTTTCCATCGTGTATTCAATAGCCTGATTGACTCCAATTTACTGTCTTGTGATTAAGACTCATTTGATATCGACCATCACATTGACCATTTGGGTAATAACCGCAAAATGATGGATTTTCCACACCAAACGCATGCCACATCACAGCAGTGTCCACCTTTTAATAGGAAACAAAAACAAAAGCCGTGGTTTTGCATCTTTTGCTGCTTCAGGGAGTGAAAAATGACCTCACAGCTTCCCATCCATCCCAGCTGGAGGACCCTCATTATGGTGTGAGATTTACATATGTATATATGGAGAGAGATAGATAGAGATAAATAGTGTGGGATTCTGGAGCATGGAGGAGACAAAAGACAGGGCAGAGTCATAATGAGCTGTGTTTATGTGTAGTGTTGCTTGGCCTGTTGACAGCGGTTAATGAAGTTACAGTTAGTTGGGAGACCTGCTGGCACTAATTAAACCTACTATCATTAGCAGTGTTGGAAAGAGGAGGCGCTGCAGCAGGAGTGGGAGGAGAAAACACAGGCAGAGCAGCAGCCGCACACACCAACATGAACACACACAGGAGCTACATGTGACGAGGGGGATCAGATAGAAGTTTACTGTCAACAGGGAACTCCTGACTTTGCACTTATATTTTATGCAATGATACAAATCCTTTACAAAGCTGACTTACTCAAAAAGAGAGACTGATTTCTTTTAAGCAAAAGATTAACAATATTCTACACCTACAGGAAAACAGAGTGATATGAGGTGCAGGATTTAAACATACATACAACACTCTATCAAGTTCCTAAAGAAATAAAATCAATAGGGTTTACATTAAACAGCAGATGCAGGGAATATTTTACACCTAACTGAGCCTACAGTGTGGATTGGCTCCTGTAGAAGCCACAGCTCTGACATCTGGAAATGTTGCAGTCACCACTGAGCTGTTAGAAAGTGGGAGAGAGCTCGATTGACTGTCACAGAGTCTGAGTGGAGCTCAGTGTGTGCCATCTAAACCACAGCTCCATCGTAGCCTGTAATCCAGCTCACCACCAAAGCCACCGCTGTTGGCTGCCTGCGCAGACCAAGCCTCACTGTTTGTTTATGCAGCACGTAGACCCGGCCATTAAAAGTGGGAAGCCTGTCAAAAATAAAAAGAGACTTTTCATGTTTGAGGGCTGCAATTGTGGCTCTTGTGTGATGTTTTTCCTCCACACTGACCCCTTGCTTTGAGGTCGGGAAGCCGCTTAACCCTGGGCTGTGGAGCCAGCCGATTGGCTGGGACAAGCGCAGTATTTTTGAATGTGGTGGCGTAGTGGGTGCCTCCGGCAGAGGTACTGTGGTTGCGTGCAATGACTATGGCTGTGTAACCAAGCAGCCTACACATCATTATAATGGCTCCTCAGGCAAAGAAGCCAAAGATCCTTCATAAATGTGCACATCATTTCCCTTATTATGTCCTTGTTACCTTTCCTCATGTTCCCCAATCCTCACTACAAGGCAAAGTTAACCATGCAACAAGCTGAGCAAAGGCTAGACATAGCAGCAATGAAGAAATAAAGCAACTATCTTATACAGAAATACTCAAATACTCTGTATAAATACCTCCGCACAACATGTAACTAGCCAATATACAGAAGCTGCTTACAAATGATACAAGCTGTTTAAAATAGCTATTCCCAGGTCACAGCCATTCAAATACTAAAGCAGTGCAGGGAGAATGTGGAAATTTGCTATGTAGTTAACTTGCGACAGCCACCAATTAGGTTTACGATTCGGGCGCCTTTGGGCCACTGTCGCCAGGCCTCAGTCTCCCTCTGATGTCATTACACAAATCTGCTGCAGTCTGACAGAGCAACAGGGCTGTAGGACACAGGGGGAGAAGGAGAAGGAAAGTTGGCTCCTCTCCTCTGATAGCAGCAGATAAGCCGGCCTTGGGGCCTCTTATCTCATCTGTGGGTCCTGTGTAAATGTAAGTTTTAGTCTGACAGATTACATCAGCAGAGCCTGTTGGGGACAGAGGCCGGCCGCCGGGGGACCATGATGACTCCCCTCATGCGACAAATGCATCCCCTCCACCCTTCATGGACTAACAAAGCAGGACCTGAGTGTACTGTGGGAGACGGCTCCTCTCAGCCAGTTAAAGTGAGTCCCCAGAGGAACCGGAATTAAAACTGTCAACTTCCATTTAGTCCAAAACGTTCACCCCATAGCATTTGTTTTCACTGTCAGCTGCACACTGTGTGCAGTGATAGTGATATTAGTGGACAGCAAGCCTCACTTTGGATAAACGTCTGTATTACAGCTGTGTGACGGTGTGTGTCCTGACGGGAGAAGAACCGGCCAGCTGACGTGGGACAGGCTCTCTGCGGTCCAGGGGCCACAAAGGTGCCATGTGACTCTGAGAGGTTCATTTTAGGATACATAAACACACCCACCCTGTTTGCCTAAATGTCTCTCTATCCATCTACTGTATGTACAGCACATTCCAGTCAGACAGACAGACGGGCCACATCTGGGAAGGCCGTCCCCCTTTTCCTTCTTCTTTCCATGCTCCCTGAGTCTATCATCCCACCCAGAGAGGGGAAGTGGTGAGGTTGGAGTGGTTGGCCAGACGGGGCCAGCTGTGTGACCACAGACCTCTGAGTGTGTGTATGTGGGAGGGAGGGAGGGATCCACAGGCCTTATTACAGACCCGGCTACACACTGGGCCTCACAAACAGCTACTTCACAGCCAGCAGCAGCCACCGAGTAGCAGCAGAAACACTGCAGGATTTGTACTGTGACAGCATGAGAACGTACGCTCGCGGGTTGCTATCAATCACAAACTAGCATATCGAGTATCTAATGTTTTTAATGCATACTTAAATATATGGCTGCTTCTTTTCTACATGGAGAAAGAAAAACAAACCTCGCTGTTTCTTAGTTAACATAAACAGATTAAGTCACTGAAATGACAAACTTACTAAGGTGATACAGATGTTAAATAACTCTGGCAGTTTGGGGAGGAATGTGTTGTAGCAGAGTCTGCTGCCAACTCGTATCAGCTGAGAGCGACTGTTGCTGGACTGCACCGTCAGCCAGATCACAGGACAGGAGGTCTCAGAGTGATGATGTCACTGTTTTGCCTCGGTCCTCGAGGCAGTGATTTATGAGCTAATCTGGGTCTGTCTCTCCAGATTCCAGGTCTTTCTGTCCCTGCGGAGCTGCTAATGGTACAGTGGGATGGAGCCACCATGCAGCAGAAGTCCTCTCCGCTCACAGGCCCTGACATCCATCTCCATGATCACACAGCAAAAAGAAACAGAACATTGTTGACTTCGTTTTTGCAGCACACGTTGATGTACACATACACATACAAGCATACACACTCACTTGCACAGAGGCAAACACAGAATAAATTAGTAAAGTATCACATATATAACCTTGGATATTTGCAATTTGTCATGCAGCCCAAGAAAGATAATTGAGGCAACCTCCCAGTATGCAAATAGAATGATAATCAGCCTGCGCCACTCTTCCAAACACATATGCACAAAAAAGGAAAAAAAAAAAAGAAAACAGTTACATTGTTAGCAATTTCTAATAGAGGACACCTATTGACCCATTTTCTCTTGGAAAGCAATTTGTCCCTCCAAAATAAAACTAATAGGTGGCAAGATGAATGGATTAGAGTGGGCTAGACTGGGTGCACCGTGCTACGAGGCACTAAATCACCAGATTATTAGTTTTATGAGCCAAGCCCATGAGAGAATAATTGCTAATGTTCCCAGAGTAACCAAGGGAAATAAAGGTAATGGAGCAATTTATAAATTCTGATTGGTATACATAGAGAACTTCCAGCCCATCTCCTTTGTTATTTTACTGCTCTCGATAAAATACGCCCCAAGCCACACAAACACCAGGGCCAGCTATCAAAATCAATACAATCACAGAACCGCGAGTGCTGCTTCTGCTCCTTTGTTATTTTTAGTGCAACGCAGCCTGACTTGCAGTTATAAATCAAACCATGGAAAGAAAGAAAAAAAGAAAGAAAAGCACCAACATCAACTTCCATTTCTTAACTTTATTTAGCCTGTCTGAGATGATGATTCACCCCCATTGCACTCTGCATACTGTAGGTGTGTGTTAGTGCTGACAAAGACAAGCTCTGACTAAAATCATCCATTGCGAGAGCTGTTAGGATTGTTGCACCGTGACACAGACAGACAGACAGACAGACAGAGAGGAGAAAGACAGGATGCAGAGGCAGGCAGGTGTCCTGTTTAATCCACCCAGCTCAGATGAATAACCGCTCTTCACTCATCCTGTTTTTGTAACCACACAACTTTCCATCATACAGACCCAAATCCCTAATTTCCACTTCTTCACAGCTCTCTGATGTCTAAATTGTAAGTTGCACTAAGTCCAAACATCGTCTGAAATGTTCTGCAGATGTACAGCCTTCTCATGTGGTTCATGAAAGCGGAGATTTATCTGGTTAGAGAGGGCTCGTTGCTTTGCGGCCGCAGTCTCGCCTCCCTCGTCTTTCGAGTCAAGGTGGGTGGTCTTAGCATCTCCACATCTCCATTTCTCAGGAGGATAAACAGCTTGTATCCTGTAACAATCAACTCCTGGTGTTATGTTTTAAACAAACCGCCCAATTATAATTGCATTAAAATCGAAACAAGCCAGCGCGCTGTCTGAACGAGACTTGTGCGGCTATAGCGTCTAATGTAATTTCATCTCCTGCTGTATTGAATTACACATTCAAGTCAGGGTGAAAGAAGGTAAAACAGATTACGCGGAGAAAACAATATGGAGGCAGGGTTAGAGCGGTGTCATATCATCTCCCAGCTCTGAGCCGCTTGTCTGTTGGTGGATCTGTGATAGATTTACTGTACTGGAGTGTTTGCAGCTGAGCAGAGCTGATGTCTTGCCATATGCAGACACAGCACAGACACACACACACACACACACACACACACGCACTACTTGACCTTTCAACAGCAGTGATGACAGCTGAGTAACTGAAAATCTCCTCATATAGTTTCCACCCACTTCTTGTTTTTCTGTGGTGCAACTTCATTGCTCACTTGTGTTTTCACTTCCTTGTCCTGCAGGTATGTAGTAACACTGTGAACTGTGACAGCACTATCTGTTCAGACTTGTTGGGTTAAGGTTAAGTATCCTTTTCTGTGTATTTAACATTCACTCCTAAGAGGGTGATTCAGACGAGACAATTCAGCTGTCCTCGGGCCAAAATGTCAAAATTTTTCAAATCCAGACTCCCACATAATCTGCACTTTGTCATCCCATCTGTACTCCTGTAGTCCCACAGAGAGGGTGTTTCTGGGTCAGATCGTTGGTTCATCATCTCCTCACATTTCCTGTTATGACACCCGACACAGTGTAAAACAGATCTTAACAAACCGTGAGAGCAGAAACTCCGTGGGATGGAAGTTTATCTCACAGTGTGAAGATTCGACTCAAGTGCATTTTTTTTTCTAAATGCTGACGCTAAAGCATTTTATTCTGGCTTTATAGTATCATTTAAACTGAAGCAGGTTTTAAAGCAATTCACCATCAACTTCAAATGTCGATTTAATTCCACACACAGCTTTCAAGAACCACTGACAGCAGGACGCAAGCTCAGACATGGAAACTGATTTTCCAACGGATTGATTCCACCCCGGATCTTGCGCTGATCTACAGAGAAAGAAGCAGTAATGACACATTCTGTGATCCCACATTTTCTATACGATGTGGCTAGGTTTTATCCAAATGCGACAAGGCCTGTAATAAATCTTGTCTTCCTTCCATCAACTTGCCAGCAGCTGGGAGCCTTCAAGGGAAGCCACCCCAAGCAAAATGTTATTCCAGCTTGTTAGTGTTTGAAGTCACAGCAAGCTGGGCTGCAGAAGTTGCTGCCTGCGGTTTATGGCTTGTGGGGTTGCTCAAGATATGGAGTCTCACTTTCCAAGTCAGGATGTCTCACCGCCATTGAAGCCACAACTGTAGCTGTGAGATAACGCAGGCACGTTGAGAAGAAAGAACTTCAGAGCAGACATGTGGTCTTGACTCAGTGAGTGACAACACTACAGTCTGTGTGTGTGTGTGTGTGTGTGTGTGTGTGTGTGTGAGTCTCACTTCATGTTTTTCCACATCAGCCTACGGATGCAGTGCCGCAACCACTTGCTGAAACACTATTGCTTCCTCTTCTACTTTCAAATACATTGTTTTTTTATCCAAAAAACATGGCATTTTTCATGAGTTTATAAACCTGACAGGATCTTGCGTGACACAACATTTCTACGCTCCTTTTCATTGTGACAATAAATGAATTAGGCAGTCCTGACGAAGTAGCAAAATTAACCTATTTGTTGTCAGACAAACAAAATGAATAATGAATGTAAAAATGGATATGCAATTGTTTTTCCTGTGCGACAGAAGGGGACGTTTTCATATTCCGCTACAAGGCCACTAAGCCACATAGCTCCTTTGATTTCTGAAATTCAATAATGTCTTGAAAATCTCGGCTCAGCTCAGTGTTTCAGTGATTAGAGTGGTTATGTTTCAACCACAATAGGTCAAAGGTTGTCAGACACCCAGTGTATCCACTGCTCCAGTCTCTGATAGTTTTTTCTGTAATCCCTCGTTGTTGAACTGTGGGACTAATCCCTCAGATTCCCTCACAGTCACAAGACCCTCAAGACTATCTGTAATCAAACAAACAACTACTGCTTAACAGCTTAAATCCAAGCCACTGTTACTCGACAGTATGAATGAAATATATAAGTGTAAAAGATCAGTGTTGGAAGAGGGATTCAGTTTTTACACAAAAGTCCACTCTTCAAACTTATACTGAAGCACACAAGAACAAAATATTTCATTTGTCAAAAGAAAATATACTCATGATGTGGAAAGTTCACTTCCAGCATATTCATTTATCATATATAGTATTAGTGGAGCAGTAATGAGTAAACATTTTAATAGCTCTATCTGGTGGAAGTAGCACTAGTTTATTTTAGTTTACACATTGTTGGGTTGTTAAACCTCTGTCAATGCATCATATGTCACAAGCTCTTCATGTGATTTTCATGTAATGTAATATGCAAAGTAATATGTATAACTGTCAAATAAACACTGTTAAAAGTAGAGTTAAAAGTAGAACATACAGAGCTGTAAAGTTACACAAAATGAAAATAGAGTGCCAAAAAATTGTGCTTGAGTACAATACATAAGTACTTTCCATTACTGTATGAAGTAATGATGTGTGCAGCAATGATAACACAGCAGCACTACCCACAATTCACCTTGATATTGTTATTAGTGCCTCTACATGTCGTATTTTTCAGGGCGGTAACTAATTATTATTTTCAATCAATCCAATGATTTTTTTGTCCTTGAGGTTTATAAAATGTCAAAATAAAGAAAAACACATCTCCATTATAATGTCCCTGAATACAAACAACATCTTCAAATGTGCTGTTTTACTGAAAATCCAAAAATACTTACTTTTTTTTATCACGGAGGACCAAGAAAAGCAGCTAAACTTTGCATTTGATAGGTCATAACCAGAACATGTTTGTCATTGTTGCTTAAAAAATGACAAAAATCTATTGATAATCAATTATCCAAACAGTTGCTGATTAATTTTGTGTAGATTAACTTATCATGTCAGCTCTAGTTCTAATGGGTAAGAGTAACAACCAGCCGTCTGTACACCCTGGGCTCACTGGGATGAATACTCCAAAGGGAATATGAGCACAGGACAGAGGCAGCTGGAAGAAAGTAATCTCAGTGAGAATGACAGGGGAGGATGTGAAAATGTCTCCTATGTACTACTATGAATAAACCATTAGAGCTTAAGTGAAGGACATGCAGATACTAATTGGATATGCTTGGTTGATTCTATTACACTGCGAAGATAAGGTTAGGCAGAAAGGTCAAGAGGGCAATGCGATGCTCCATCTGATTCAGTGATAGTTTTCTTTCAAACCTGCCTCCCCCACCCTCACGCACACACACACACACACACACACACACACACACACAAAGACACAGACACAGACACATGACCTGGGGGTCAGCTGTCGTGGCTGCTGCTCCTGCTCTGTCCCTTAGGGACAGCGGGCGGACAGGCTATTGATCAGCCGGACTATTATCAGAGCTGAAGCTGTTTATCATGCTGTCTCCTCTCAGCAGGGAGCCTCCGTCTCTAATGGACCATGGTACGGCGCTCCCCTGCACCTGTCCTTGTCACCCCCACACCTTAAGTACCATCGATCCCCACGTCACCTGTCCTTGCTCCCTGGTGCCACGCTCTCTGGGGGAGGGTGGCTCCTCCTGTACTGTCAGCACTGAAATATGTTTCTCATTGCTGTCGCCCTGCTGATGAGTCTCTCCTCTGTCCTTTTAGAAACCACCATCAACCTGGTAACTGCAGTTTAGAAATCATGATAAGCATATCATCATACTCTGACCTCTGACATATTCATGCTTAGCATACTCAAGTAAGCTAAAGGTTACTCATCTTTTTAAAGGGCTACTCCAGCAGTTTAGTGTGCCACTTGTCAAAGACACTGCAGACTAATTCTCTCTATTATGGGTCAAAATCCAAAAACACAAGATCCCACATTTCCCAAAATGCAACATGAAAATGCAGGTTTTCTGTAAATGTATCTCCAAGCCCCAGCAGAGATAACCCTGATGTCACCACTATAACATCATCACACTGGAGCGCTCCCTCCAGGCCCGCAGGAGACATTATTAAACCCATTACTCAACCGTTTTCACAGGCTGAGCGGGACTACAACCTGCAAACTCATCTTGACATGTAAAATCAATGGACTGCCCCTTTAAATCTACCTGAATGCTGTAAAATGTAGTTTTCATGCATCTCTTTCTAACATTTGCCCTCATGACACATAAATACATAAAAGGACGCCGCCCATGTGTGGTGACAAAGCTCGAGCGTACTGTATTTTCCGGTGACGGCAGGTGACCTACTATATGTGCTCACTTGATGGGATAAAACCGTGTCCAGTCACACGCTTTGAGGCAGTGGTCAATATCAGTTCTGTGTAGAGCAGAGCTGTTACACTGGCCTATTAAAAAAGAGGCAGTAAATGTCACACACCAGGAGCCGGGGCCATAAACAAGCCAGTGGACAGTGGTTATTCAGAGGTCACACAGAGTGCTCAGTCGTCTGTGGCGGCTGGCCGGGGGAAACAAAGTGATGAGGATTTAATGATATCCAGCTTTGTGGCTATTGATAGCAGAGTCAATGGGCTGCACTGTGGGTGTCTCTCTGATACACAGCAGATTAGCAGCTCTGTGCCAGATGAAAACGTCAGAGATCAATAGGACACAGGGGAGAATCAATAATCTTCCCACTACTCTGTGGCTTTCATTTGGTGGATTGCTCTGGTCCTTTATGGCCTGCCGTGCTGTCAGCGTGCCATTAACTGCATTCATAAAACATGCATCAGAGATCTGTCACGGGCATCATATGTTAATGCCTGCTGCTAATGAATATGAATGCTCTGTTCATAAGCCAAGTCTCTCTCTCATTACATTGCTTTACACCTCGCTGAGCCCGGAGAGCTCGCCTTGGATGAAATGTAAATCACTGCTTTATTGGAGTAAAATGCATGACTATCATACTAAAACGCCATGCAGATGAGAACAAAATATACTCACTTTGCAGTAGATCGAATGCTTTGAAGCCAATAGTCTTGTAAAAGTGTGAGAAATGAGTGGGCTAATTGCGGCATCATCACCGAGCCTGGGATGAGGAAATAACACGGAATATTCAGTCATGTCCTAAATAGTATAATCAGCATTACCTGGCTTGTCGCGCTTCATTATAGTCCAGAAATCTTAGATTAATTAGCATTATTGTGCACAGTGAGTGAGAGAATTGGACAGTAATTACATTAACCTTCGGGATCACACCTTGTCTTTTACAAGACGTGTCTGAGCAATAAAAGATTGCTACTGCATAGATGATTACTCTTATCCTTGACAGTGTCTGCCTTCCAAATTGATCCAATTAGCCATTTAGGGCTAATTTAATTACTTGGGGCTGCTATAGCCTCTCTATCTTTCTGTCCTTGCCACCAGGATAATCATAACTCTGAGCACTGGAACAGATTATCTTTAGCACATGCATGAAGAAAGCAAATTTAATCTGATATAGGAAAGCATGAATTAACAGTCCCTCTAATGGCAACTGGTGGAGGGACAAAAATACTTCCCTTTGTCCTGATTTCTCTTGTATTAATGTGCTCCATAGCGAGCTTATTCTTCAGTACAGACAGACCTGTGAAAGAGAAGCTAGTGAGTGTAGCTTTGTCACATTTATCAGTCTCAGAAGTCTCTCACTTGGTAAACTTCTCGGGAATATCAATCATGTAAGAAAAAAAAAAAGAAACTGTTTCATTTTAGACACTAATGAAGGTGAGAGCTAGTTCCTATGAAAGAACATCCATATGATTAGTATGCATGGGGCGGGCTCGTAGTTGATATTAGGTGAAATCATCTTCATGCACACAGAGTAATCTCATCTGCTTCATTTTGAGCACAGCAGTGGGAGGCCGGGCACGTACCAATCTTCTCTGCTCCGGGGACAATATGGGTTTGAGAAATGAGAGGTGGAAGCCACTGCGTTGCCAGCCACATCCATAATTGGCAAACCGAACAAGATGAGAATGAACTCTGGGCTTGGCTCGTCTTTGGTGTAATTAAGATGAAATTCGCCAATCATTTAAACTCACAAATGGAGGTTTGACAGGAGGCCAAGAGCCCATTGAAATACCATTGGCTTGCAGTTTAGGTATTTATCCGTCTCTGCAGAATGGAGAAGCCCATATTTAAGTTCCTTTAATTAGCATTCAGGATTGGGATCCTGGTAAACCTCTGAGAAAAGGTCAAAGGGTAATATATCATAGTCAGCTGAAAACATGAGCGCTATAATTGAATTTGAAATTAGATGCAGGAGAAGATGTCGCACGTTAACCCAGTTTGTGCACTTGTAAATGTATGTAAGATTAGAGCTTGTCCCCCTGCAGTGTACATGTGAGGCTAATATACGGACTAGATCTTGTATCATCTGAAGAATACTTTGCATACCATGCGAAAAAGACGACATAAAGATCCACAATCTGTTGTTTGTTGAAACAAATCTGCTGAACCTTGAAAAATATTTTTTCAGTTTTTCTTTCTCTTACATTCCCTCATCTCTCTGTGGGTTCGATTCGTAAGCATGACATGTTAGACACAGGCCAAGTTTTGGAGCTAATGAGTTGAAACAGATCCAGAGACTTGGTGTTCACAATAGCCAGTGGGAGCCACATTAAAGACTGTGTGTTCGCAGTTCTGCTCGTCCTACGGGGGCTATCTTCAATGCCTGCGTGTGAATCTCACTTGGTCATGAGCGCAGCGTATAAACAGAGCTTTAATCAGGGAATTGTTTGGGGAGAGTTCTTTTAATCTGTGATTATAACACCAGATCAATGAGGATTCCTGCTCTGAGCCGTGTCAGTGATAAAAAGGAGGATTTACATCAAATATTCATAGCCAGCTTTCCCAGAGGATTCACCACCACAGACAACCACTGACTTTTCTATACCGAGCAGATAGAAAACAAAACTCCCTGTAAAGACCGAGCTGCTCCAAATTGGGTCTTATGTAAGGAAAGTTGAAAACTGCAGTAATTATCTACAAAGTGCTGCTTTATGTTTAAAGAAAACAGAACTCTACACAGAAAAAAAAGTGCTTTCTTGCCATCCTCCCCCTGCAACCAGTGTCAGAACAGCGAGCTAACAACATGTTAAACATGGTTACACAACATTATACAGTCAATGAAAGCACCGTCTCCTGAGACAAACTCAGCCTTGTTGTCAGATAGTGTTTGGTCTTCGCTGCATGATTCCCTCTAAAGAACTGAGACATAATTGAAGAGTGGACACAGTCTTTTAAGTGCAACAGCACAATGAATAATAAATAATCATTGTATTACCAAAGTGAAACAATGAACAAGTTTTAGGGATTAGAGCGATAGAAGTCTCTCTGGTCCTTCAAGTCAGGAAAATACAGAGATAAGTAAGTGTTTTTTTTTTGGCGATTTAGCTTTTTTACATCCAAAATTATGCAATAATGAGAAAGGTAGCTGTTTTATTTATTGGTTATATTTATTTATTTATTTATTTTTTACTATTAATTAATGCATTAAATAGATGTAAGTCCTTGCAAGATGCCACTAGCTGCCATACAACCGTTAGCTTTTTACAAATTGACTTTCCAGAAGAAGAAGCTTGTGAAGCCCAGTAGTGTATTAAATGTAGGCTTTTGTAAGTGAAAGTACTAAAATGGAATAATTAACGTATAAAGCAAGTATTTGATATCATGTTTTGGGGCCACACTTTGAGAAACCCTGCATTAAACTGTACCTCTTTTCCGAATGGCCTATACTTTTACAACACAATATCAGGGTACTGTCACACATATGCAAATGCATGCAAACAACCATTGCCGGCAGAGGCAAAATTCATATTACAGTTCACCAAAAATGCAAATTTGCTCACATGCTTCTCTAGTTTCGGCCATATTTGACCGTACCCTCACTTTAGAGACATAAACGGATGCTAACAAATCAGAGCCTCGATGGAACGTGGCCATTAATAACAAAACAGAGCACAGAGAACCAACACAAGCTGATAGCAATGCAAGCCGGTTTAATCTTTTTTAATGTTTGATGGTATTTGCGTGAAAGCGAAAGCAACAAGTACATAATTATCTGTCTAATTAAGCTGCCAAAACACAAGCACAGTGCTGGAGCACCTCTGAAACAGTGAGTGCACCATTCATTAGCATGTGCTATAAGCTTATTAATCATCTAACAGCCAATTAGCACACTGTTACCATTTGCAGTGGGTGTGTAAATAAATTCCTGGGTTAATTTCTTCCTCTGATAATAAAGGGAACATTATGAAAATTAGCTCTG
This sequence comes from Centropyge bicolor, assembly GCA_037975185.1. Taxonomy (NCBI): domain Eukaryota; kingdom Metazoa; phylum Chordata; class Actinopteri; family Pomacanthidae; genus Centropyge; species Centropyge bicolor. The sequence goes on along the minus strand of JBBMOC010000009.1, from coordinate 12,587,164 downwards.
TGACTATGTAAATGATCTATGTCGTTAATTGCATAGCAGCAATAGATGTTTGCCATGAACCGGGCTGGTGATGCAACAAATATTTCCCGGGCTGTTAGAGAAATTAATCGGGTAGCTGCTGATTCCCTGGAGGAATCCACAAGCTACAATAATGACATTTACCCAGCCCTCTGGCACACTGATAATGACAATGTAGCTGCTTGGCAGCAGGCCAGTAGGAGGTGAGGGCGATGGTGTGGGGCTGGCAATCATCTCTGAGAAAGACAGCACGGACACACACACACACAAATACACACACTTACACACACTGGCCACACTGGCAGAAAAACAGCAGGCTTTAAGGACTAAATCAGCTCTTGTATCACCCACTGGTAATTAATAATAATTGCTTTCTAATAAGGGCCATGCCATTAGCAAATTACCTCTCTACTGAAATGCAACCGCAGCTAAACATGCTGTTATTGGAAATGGAATCTAATGGGATTCACTTGACCAAAACAAAAAAACATATGCACACACATACACACTGAATTCATTGAAAACAACTGATGACCACTCACAGCTAATGGAATTAGATGCATAATGCATCGTGGCTGTCGAAATAATGTCATCACATGGAGCTGATCCTGAATCATTGTGCAGCCCTGACAGGAGAACCTAAGGGGAGGGGGGGGGTTTCACTGTTGACGTTTTACTGACAAGTTTCACTGACAAGTCAAAGAAGTGAGAGATGTTTGGATGTTAGAAAAACAAAAAACAAGGTGGGCTCAGTTTCCTTTTTCGCTTGAACTCCACCGCTCCGCCACCTGCCCCCCATGTTCGGGCCCTGTGATAAATGCTTCAAGCTGGTCTTAATCATGCGTGTGACAGAGGAGGAAATGGAAGCCAGTGCAGACAGACAGGATGAATGGAGCATTTACTTCGGGTGGCTCCCATAAAAAACAGCCCTCCATGCAGTACTGCCCTCGTACTGCTGACAATGTCTGGCTACTGACTGTGCAGCTCAGACACTTTAGCAAATACGCTCTGCAGGGCCAACCAGATAATGTTAGGCTTCACTAATGCCAACAAAACTCAGAATATGAATGGATCTGCCCGAAGAACAAGACTAATAAACTCTCACATTTCCATTGTTTACATGATTATTCACAGTCACGCTTGTTATCATCTTGTATTTCCATGATTATCAAAGAATAAGGCCTACTTGCAATATGAAAGGACTACACTTAGCTGCTTGGACAACAGCTATTTTGTCATATTATGTAAGCGAATGTTCTTAGTTAGTGTTTATTTATCAGCTGCTTAGCCTTGAATTCTCAGTGCAGCCAATTCCTCCCTCCCTCTGCTGCCCAATCAATTAACACACGGGTAATACCAGGCCTATTAGAGCCAGCCAAAACCTTCCCAGCCCTGTCATCTGCTGTTGGAACAATTGCTTAATATAACACCAGACTCAAAGGAGCACTTACCGGGGCCCAATCTTCTGGAATCAATAACAACAGGCAGGCTATATTGTTTCAAACAAGGAAACAGTGGGGGATGAGAGGGAGAGAGAGGAGAGAGATGGGAGGTGGGTCAATACAAGTGCTTGGGTTTAAGAGACGCTGGCTCAGCCATAAAAAAAAAAAACACGTGCCCTAAAGTGCTGCTGTTCTCTGACATGGATATAAGCACCACTTCCCGGGCAGAGGGTCTGAGAAAGGACGTGGCCTATCACCAGGCCTCTCCACATCTATGAGAAAAGTCATGAGGTTTAACCTCTGAGCTACAACACAACAGCTAAAGGGCAGCCGCCCGAAGGGAGACGCTGTGCGGCCGTCTACAGCTTTTGTCACCAGCACTGTGGGACACCGTCAGGGAGCGGCAGCAGCCGTGGCATTTAGGGTCAGGGAAGATTTCATTTTCTTGATGATAATTCTTCAGGAGCTGTCCATCAAAGTTGATGAAAATTCAAATTGTGCTGCAAGCAGATGATTAGAAAGGCATTTGCCATCCACATAACACAAATGTCACAGCCTCGCTAGCATAACAATGACAGGGCAGAGCCACCCAGCCGCGCTAATGGAGAGCATTTTTCTAGTAAGTGAAGCTGTCGCCTCTCTGGGGCCTGTCAATGTCAGAGCCGCATGGATCGCATCATTTCCTGTGCCAGCAGGGTGAGCTGGCTGGGGACACCACAAGGTATCGATCTGTCTGTAATCACACGAGCAGTGTGGGCTTCAGAAAAACTTCATCCTGAAGTGCTTAGGTTTAAGGACAGGATCCAATTTCTTTGCACTGTGCAGGAGAGGACTGAAGGAAGGAGGCAGAGAGATACAGTGTCAGTGATCTTTACTACAGGCCTGAAACAGAAGAGCAGACAGATATCGACGGCATGCTGTCTATCATCAGTGCTGGAGGCCTGACTCTGCCCCTGTGTGACCCAGGAGAATCACTTGTGAGACCTCATCACCTCTGAATCTTTTAGCACATAGTCCAATGGGCAATCCTTAGAGTTTCATGCAGCCAAATTGGTTTGGTTTGATCAGTTAACTGGTGCCAAAATATGTCAGAGTATTTTCTAAAGGAGCATCAGAGAAGGGTGAAATCACAGATAAATAACAACCAACCTTATCAATGAGATGCCACATTCCCAAATTCTGGGTCTTCTTAAAGAGGAGAATGCTTTCTGAATGAGCACTCAGGCATTTTTAATTAAAAAAAAAAACATGATCAGTGCATTTGATGGCTTTGACAAAATGTGGAAAGTAAAGAAAAAAATAACAGGTTTTTCCGATGATGGAAATTTGAATAATTGTCTATTTTGAGAGCAGAAGAGGTGGTTTTGACTAACAACGAACGGGTGAATGATCACACCTGCATCTTTGGATGAAGACACCGAACCTCGTCGGACAGAAAAAGGATAGTGTGCATGAGAGAGCGAGGAAACAGGTGAAGAGGAGGTGTGAACTGTAGCATTCTCCCTGGAGGAGTGTGTGATCATTTCTGCCTCTCATCTCACTTCTCTTTGATGTATTCACATGAAAGTATCGCCAACGCAGACTCGGAATCTCCAAATGAAGGTTTAAATTCTGAAAACTGATTAGGGAACTTGTTGTTTTACATCACTTTACTGTTAATATGCTGTCAATAAATAAATATTCAACAAGAAGAAAAGAGATTTCCTATAAAGAATGACACAAAATAAAAAAGAACAGGAACATTTTAGAGGGCAAACAGAGAAAAAAAATGATTCCTACTAGATTGGGTTTTGAGTTTAATTGCATTTTATTCATCTGGGTATGTATGGCAACACAGGCAAAAAAAAAAGCCTGTAAATCTTTGCAAAGAAACAGTTAAATTATGAATCAGAGTGAATATTTACTCTGCTGCCTCAACATATTGGTCTGGAAGCAGATATACAGGACCATCCGCCTGCAGACAGACAGACAGAGAGAGCCGTCTGCTGCTGTATGGCTGCTATCAAACAGCACACCATGACTTCTCCCGGCTTACAGCACGCTACCTGCATACATCCCCCCCAGTTGCCATGGTAATAGAGACTGGCGTAAGTAGTGACGGGCCAACCACAGACACCAGAGCGGCTCTTAAGCAGAAACATCAGACGACTGCTGGTGGAGGTGATTTATTAAGCCCGTGTTCAAAGTCCATCTGAACCATAACAAGCCTGTAAGCATGCAACGGATCGAATACATTAAACCGGTTGAGAAGGCCCTCTCCCTCTTCATTAAAGTGTTCATATTACATTCCTCCATGCATGGGAGGCTGAGTGAAAGGACAAATAATAATCTGAATACAAGATACTGGAGTGTGCTGAAAAATCAAGCTCACAATCTTATTTGGAGCACATCGTGTTTATGCACAGAGTGAGCCAGAATTTGCTGCTGAATAATTGACTTCTCCAATGTTAAGATCTCAGGAGACTCTTTCAGTTTATTCATTGAATGGCCTTTGCAGCATGCGCGGCATATTAGCCTTTCCGAAATGTCTTGTCAGGCCTGCCACCAGGCTGTTGGTAGAGACTCCTCTCCTCCACGCCTTTCCCTGAATAATAACCTTCAGCTAACCTTTAAACCACAGTGAATAATTCCAATCCTATTTTCATATCAATGGCTGAGTCAAGCCAGGCAATTATCTTTTATCCGTATACTTTGCTGTCAGTGGAGAGAATAATAAAGTTTTCCCTTGTGAGGAGCTGGAGAAGGAAGAAAAAAAAGAGAGGGAGCCAAAAAAGCGGAGCAAGATGCTGGAGATGCTATCTAAAGACATGAATGCGGCGATGAATTATTCAGTAATGACTACAAGATCTGTCATAAAAAAAAAGCTCTGCTAACATCTGCACTGTGTTCTGAGGGGGCTGAGCAGAGCAGGGCATTGACGCCAGAACGCCTCTGAAGATAAACATGACAAATTGGCAGATCATCTGTTCAATTAGGATAGCAGAGCAGGTGTGCCGGTAAGGCGCCTGTGCCACAGGATGACACAGTTACCAAGCCAAACCAGAGGCATGATGGGAAATACCTTGTTTGTGTGACAGTGATTTAGAGCGATGCACCAGAAGGATACCCCAAGAAAAAAAAATAGGATATTCCCCTTGGTACTCATTAAAATTCGACTGCAGACGGCACCCTGCCCCTCTCCCCCTCTGTTTCATTGCTTCATCCTTCTGCTTTTGGCTCCTCAACTGCCTGACTGGACCTTCCAGGATCATTTCTTATTAATCCATAAAACATACCGCACTGGTGATTGGATTGAAGGGAGCAGTGGAGCAGCAAAACATGAGATATGGGAAAACATCACACATTTCGGCGAGCAAGCAGGCAGGCAGGCAG